>RJWH01000490.1:544510-750090 GCA_004363575.1 Solenodon paradoxus | reverse complement strand
CTCTCCTCCCTCCCTTCCTCCCCCTCCCATCCCCTTCCCCCTCCTCCTCCTGTCTCAGACTGAAGGCCCGGACCATTCTGGTCTCCACCCATTTACTGGGTTCCTACACAGCACTGCTCCAAGCAGCTTACACAAGCAAGTTTATGGTGACTTTGGATTTGCTTATACAGCTTTTGCTCTCTAACTTTGTAACTGCATCTTATTTTGGCGGGTGAATAGTCACAGACACACTGTCCCAGGGTCTTCGCCAGGTGCCCCAGCCTGGTGTCCTTGACTTTCCACCAGCTCCAACTCCGACCTTGCTCTCTTCCTGCCCACAACAGTGCGGTATGTATACACAATGGAATACTACTCAGTAATTAAAAAAAAAGAAGAAATCCTTGCAACAATGTGGATAGGCCTAGAAGGTGTAATGCTTAGTGAAATAAGTCAGATGGAGAAAGATAAATACCAGATGATCTCACACTTATGTGATACCTAGAGAAAGCAAATAAATGAACAAAACAAAATGAGAGTAAACTCTTAGACTATAAGAACAAAAATGTGGTTGCCAGAGGGGAGGGAGAATTGTGTAAAAGGGGTCAGTTGTGTGGTCACTGATGTATATACAGATGTGGGATACACAGAAGTTGGTTTATAAGACTGTACACCTGAAACTTCTATAAAATTTACTTAACCAACAGCCTAGACCTATAACCAATGTTACTTCAATTAAAAAATCATGAAATTTCAAATTATTACAAGTCAAGAGATTATCCTACAAATGTGTAGAAAGAAAAATGCTTTTCATATAAAAGGTTAAAAATCAGAGTGACTTGGGCTCTTCAATAGTGTCATTGAAAGTTGGAAGATAGAGTGATGTTTTCAAAATTCCAATGGAAAATGGCTTCCAGCAGAGCTCCACACCCAGCAGCTATGAGTCACATAGGAAGGTAGACATTTTCAAAATCCAAAACCCTAGGAAAAGCGAACCTCCTGTGGTGAGCTTCTCAGGAAGCAACTCCAGAAAACTGCCCCCTACCCCCGATGAAAAGAACAAAGCAAGAATATGACATGGGATACACAGACTGGAGTTCTTTAGAAGATTCCAGAAGAAACTTCTTTAAGATGATAAAATCGAGAGAACATTTAGTGAATTTGATCCCAGTGAGAGAAGACTTACTAACCCAAGAGAGATTGGGAGGTTGAGTTAGTAAAAATGTAGAAAAGTTAGAAATTTAAAAAAAAAAGAATGATTAACTCCAGGAAAAACAAACTACAGTATCATGCAGGGAAGAGCAAATGAATATAGTAGACTATGTGGCTTATGTGAAAATAGCATTCACGTGAACATCATAACGTAACAGTGACTGTTTATAATGCCTCCCTGTGGTGGTGTTGGGAGGATTGAGATCCCTCCTTCCATACAAGGATGTGCTTGGAGTTGTGTGTGCAAAAAAGTTAACTTCTCCTCCTCTATAGTAGGAAGTTAATACATAAAGTATAAAACTCTAAGTCAACAAGTAGTTCTATAACCATTCGATTTGGAAACACACAATCAGATGCAAGGTTCAAAGTGTTTGCCTCTAGGGGTGGGTAGGAGGACGGAAGATCGCTCTTTTTCAAAACCAGTCTTGGACAGATATTTGTCTTTTTAGATTTTGTATACACTGATTCTATAAAAAAAAAAACAACTGAACAAATACACTACATCAACACAGAGTATTCAAAATGATGGATTGGATTTGGGCAAATGTGTTGATTCGGGTGGATGTGGAAAGAGTGCATGCACCCGAAGCTCAAGTGAGAAGAGCCGACTGGGTGCCCGACTGCCGTCTTGTAAAAATAAATTTGAAGTTGCAAGTGAGGTGCCACTCTGCAGAGTCTCACCACGCTCTTTACAGGGACTTGACCTGAAGTCAAGTACCACCACATATGAACTTTCCACACCTCAGTCTGATGATGACAAAGTGCGGGCTAACATAGTGCTATTTCCTCTCTCTGCTGCCCAAACCACTTTGTTTAGAGTCCACCATTCTTTTATATATATATATATATATATATATATATATATATATATACATGCATATATATGTGTGTATATATATTCCCCCCCAAAAGATAATGAAGTAGAAATTTCAGAGACCAGTCAAAAGACTTCAAATGCACTCAAGTCTTGACTAAACACCACCCCCAACAGATATTCGTTATCCATGTAGATGCCAGCCTTCAACCCGAAGCTCAGAGTCATGTTGAGTATGTCCAGAGCTTCCTTGGCCTGAGGCTGACGTTGCTGGCTCAGTGGTCACAGGAGTGGGGTTGGGAACAGAGAGTGACCAAGAGAAAAGGAGCTTGCAAAGTTCAGCAGGACTCCCAGAGAAAATTCCAGCAAATGAAAGGAATGTTTCTAACTTGGTGGCAATCTTCCCAGGGCAGAGCTCTGTAGACAGAGCCCAACTCAGGCCATCTCATCACAATTTATTTTGCAACAAAATGGGTATTTGTACATAATATTCATAGTTCCTCTGTGCAGCTGGACTGAAGATACAGTACCCTTGACAGCACACCTCGCTTGAGAAAATAATCTAAAAGTTATACTTTTTGTTCTTCTGTGTCATATTTGAGAAGGATTTCCTCACTCCATAATATAAAAAATGACCAGCTATTTTATTGGGTTTTATACACTTGCCATTTTTAGATATAATTTTGATATAGAGTGAGATAAGATCTAGTTTAATTTTTTTCAGATGCTTAGGTTGTTAGCAACGTATTTATAATATTTCTACACCTTTTTTTGTTCTCTTGTTTTATTGCATTGGCTCAAACTTCCAGCACAATGTTAAGTAATAAACAGAATAGCTGGCATTCTTGCCTAATATTTCATCATTATGCATAATGGTGCTATTGGGTGAAGAGAGATGCTTTTTTTTCAGACACAGTCTCCTTCAGCAATGTTTTCTAAGCACCTGGAATAGATGACACACTTTGTCAAATGCCTCTTCAGCGTCTATTCAGACCATATACTTTCTTTTAACCTTATTAGCTATATTAATCTTTTTCCTACTATTGTTCCTGGCACCACTGAACACATTCCTTGGGAGACCTCGGCACATTTTTCTCTCAGAGCAAAGTCAACATCTACCGCTCAAATAAATGAGCATGCTCATTTCCATCAAGTCCTTCAGCAGGTCACGTTGATATGACGAGACCGGAGAACAGGGGTACAGGACGAAGGGACGGGGCATGAGAGGTATTTCGCAGTGAAGGGTGAGGTGACAGCCAGCATCTCGTCGTTCTGATGATCATCAGCAGCACCAAGAACACCCACACCTGGCCTTGGAGTTCACATCTAAGCGCACCTGAAAACTGCACAGGTACAGAAACACGCCTGTATTTTTCCTGTCTCACCACACTTACTATCCACCAAGCACAGCTTCTAGGGACTTCTGGGTTTTTGCACACTATTTGCACCATTCACTTGGGGGGATGGGAGGAGCAATTCAATGTCACGTTCAGGAGCTGTCTTCAACAGCTCTTGCTAGGTTTGCATACTCGTTAGATCCAAAGCTGTCGTTTCAGAAAGGCAATCTTCTCCTGAATAGGTTTTGCCCTGTGTTTTCAGTTTCTGTTGTGCTTTCACACAATGTTGAATGCTGTGGTTTTCAGCTGTGGTTGCTTATTCGAATCCCTGGGAACTTTTAGAATAAACCAGAACACCCAGGCTGCAAGCCGAGTGCATTCCAGCGGTGTAGACAGACTCAGGCATGGGAATCAGAGCCCCTCAGATGAATGACCAACCCATGTCGAGAACCACGGACCTGCCAGTTTCCCAACACACACAGGACAAAACCCAAGGTCCCTATGACCCAAAAGGCCCTGCATGGTCAATCCGTGTCACCTGTCCCTTGTCCCTTACTCATCAGACTCCAGACACAGTAGTAACATCTTTGCTGGCCTCCAAACACCATGTTCCATCTCAGGGCATTCACCCTTCTTCAGACCCCTTCTGGAATCTTCTCCTAGGCATCTGCCCATCTTGCTTCCTGACTCCATTCAGGTCTCTGCTCAAACGTCACTTCCTCAGAGAAACCCTCTTTGACCATTTCATGTCAAAGATGACATTTCACCACTCTCTAGCTTCTGTTTATTTTTGCTTCACAACACTGATCAACTATGACATAAATTTATCTGGCCAACATCTGTGCCTGGAAAACAGTAGACACTTAATATGTATTTGTTGAACAAGTAAGAGTGTATGAGGATATATGTAAAATTATACAAACTCCCGGGTGGAGGAAGTGCTTGATAAAGGCTCCTTTCTTTTTTTTTTTAAAGGAAAGGTGTGGGCAAGAATGAAGGTGAGCAGGTAGACAGGCCCCTGCCCCAGATGTTGGGTGGAGGACCTTGATGTGTGTGGACGGCACAGTGGACTAGCCCACTAGGTCACCAGGATGCGCCAACTGTGACTTCCTTTCCCGGCGGCTTCCACAGGCTGCTTAGTGGCATCCTGAGAAACAGCGACCCCTGTTGGAACTTATCCCCGAGTCCCAGGCAGAGTAGAAACCCACTAAAGCCAGTTCCAAGCAGGAACATCTAGAAATATAAATACTCAGTATCTTAGGGGGACTTCTGAGGTGAGCGGACATTTGCAAAGCCTGTCGTTAGCCCCACATTTCCCCAAGGATGTGCTCTTGTGCCATCTTGTGGTCAAGGTGGGGAACTTCCGCCAGAGTCCCCATGACCTCACTTGGTCAAAAAGATTTGGGCAGCTGGGCCTGCCCAGAGAGCACTTTGGCAAAGCACCAGTGGTCATTTGACCAGACCTGGGGCAGCGTCTCAGGCTCCCCTTTTTTAGAAACAGGAAGCAACCGAGGTGACTGCTTGGCTTGAGAGAGAGAAGTGGCTAAGAGACAACCCTGCCTGACCTCTGTCCTCTCATCGGACAGAGACCCTGAGGATGGGCTGGTCTGGGCCCTCAGTTAATGCTTACAAGCCACAGGCTTTATCCATTTTGTACTCAGGTATATTTATGCAGAGAGCTGATGCCTCATAAATATTTGTGGCTGAAGGAAGGAAATAATCGTTGCTCACACTTGGAGACATGTGTGGTACCGACCCGAGGACCTACATACGCCGGCTCACAGGTGAGGGTGGCTGGCTCCGCCACGCTTGCCCAGGTCCTGCCCTCAGCCCCTGACAGTCAGACAGCTGGCCCCTGCCTTAGCCTGCTGGGCCAGCCATACAAAACACCACAGGCCAGCGGCTTAACAGCAGAGGTTTGCTTCTCCCAGTGCCGGACGCTGGAAGGTCAACAGGCGCTGTTGGGGTGGGTCCTGGAGAGGCCCCTCTTCCTGGCTTGGGGGTGTCAGGTGGGGGTGGCGGAGGGGGTGGGGATGTGCGGGCCAGAGAGAGACAGAGCCAGGAACAGAGACAGGGAGACAGAGAGGTTGAGCTCTGTTGAGAGCCTGGAGATCTTTTAGGGAATAGCAGTTCCCAGAACTGGTCACCAAGGCGGCAGATAGAAACTCAGATTTCCTGCTTCCCAACTGTGAATCCTATTTGTCATCACAGGATGTTCTGCTCATTTCTTTCTCGGCTGGGGACAAACAGTGATGCACATGTTCTTCCTAGGTCTGGGCACTGCCAGTATGTGAGCAGATCGAGGAAACTTGGGTCTGTCTGTCTCAGCTGTGGGACCTCAGGCAGGTTACTGAACTGCGCCTGAGTTTCCTCACCTGTCTGCCTGTCCCAAGGCTTCTCACCTCCAGGGCTGAGCCCCACTCCCCACTCCCCCTGCTCTGTCTGCTTGTCCCCACCCCCAGGGCTGGAACCTGCACCTCAGCCACCTGAGCCAGAGGGCTGTGCCTTTCAGGTCATTTATAGTGTCGTGGCTCAAAGGACGTTCCCAAACAGCAACCTTTCACAGGACTTCTCTGCTCCAAGGTTCTGGGGACCCCGCCTCACTCTGAAAAAGCCCAACAGGAAACACACCCAGCCCTCTGCTCTCAGCCACCGCATTCCCCCAGGCGCCCCCCATTCTCCTGGCCGCCCCCAGCTCCTCCTGGCTGCCCCTCAGAGACACCACCGTGCCCAGCCCTCTACCTGGCACTGTCCTCAGGCGTCCCCAGTGCCTGCTGAAATGCCGCCGCTCCACCAAGCGTCCCGTGGAACTGGTCTGCAGGTGGTGAGCTGTGCGCAGGCGGATTACAACGACGCACACCTGAAAGCTGCCTCATGCTACTGCGATGGGCAGACAAGGCCCAGGAGCAGGGCCCTCCCCGTGTGGACCACAGCTTTATGGAGTTATCTACCACCCTGTGAATGGGGCCTCTATTCTAACCACCTCGCTTTCCCATCTCCCCTAGAAGCCTGTCAGCACCAGTTCTCCCAGGGAAAGCAAGGCGGGAGAGTGCACAGCAGGGAATCACAGCACTCACTGCTGCCGGGCTCCAGGAGCCCATCCGCACAAGACCCTCCTTAAAGACAGGCCAGGGGCCACCTGACCTTCAGTGTGGGCCTCTGAGAAGCCTGCGGCTCCGCTCCGGCTGGGAATCTGCTCCATCACAGCCCTCACCTTCCCCTGAGAGCCGCTTTGCACTTTCAGCTCTCTCCTCTGCCCATCCAGGCACAGCGGGGACAGAGGGACAATGAGTAACCTGTTTTCAGCCTTTTCCCATCTGCCCCTGCTCCATCATTTCCTGTGATTCCTATTTGTCACACTGATTGTTTATGGTCTGGCTGGAAAGCACAAAGGCACGGAAGCTGGGTTGGGGTCCTCCTGGTCCTGGGGGAAGCCTGGTTCAGTAAGCTGGAGACCCCAAGAGCACCGAGGAAGGCTCGGGGGGACCGCTGTGGAAGCCACCCAGCCTCTGCCCACCACGTCACAGTCAAGGAAGCAGTCACAGCCAGACTCTGGGTTCAGCTTTCCCGACAGAGTGGTGGCTGGCCTCAGGGACCAGCGGTGAGCGGGCCCCTGCCGGACCACCTCTGCCCGCTGCCTCTGCAGGCAGGTGGCTGCAGCTGTCTTCCCGTCCCTTCAGGAATATGGCCCACCACACCTGGGGCCGAGCACGCTCCTGCCCTCAGGGACACATTCTGTCCAGGCCTCACCTAACTCAGCCTTCAGTTTTCCTGTGAGCTCTTTCAGGAAGGGTGGGCACGTGCCCTGCCCTCACCCGGGCCCCGGCCTGGGGTCGGACCTGCCTGGGCACACGTGGGTGTGGGCTCAGCAGAACATCATGTGGGTTCTTTCCAGGCTTCCATGCAAAGACCCAGGTAAGACCAGTGACTCGTTGAAGGTGGGTTTTCTGATGGTCCATTTTAATGAAGGTGAGTCTTACTGAAGGTCACACTTCCTGAAGGTCAGCTGTACTGAAGACTAAATCCTATGAACAGCAGGGTGACACTAGGATCATCACCTCTGTCCAGAGGTCCAGCTAAGGGATGGACTCCTGGCACCTTTTACTGGTCACTGCAAAGCTGCGGTGACATGTGAAGCCGAGTTCTGTGACTCACGTCCTGCGTGTCTCTGTCTCTGACCTGTGGGGTGGGGGCAGAGAACCATTAGGAGCCACCAGGAAAGGGAAACAGAGGAACCCCTTTCCTGACTCAGCACTTAGGCAGGACCGTCCCCAAGCACAGAGGCTGCACAGGCACAGATAAGCCGGTTCCCACACGAGTAGAGAGCTCTCAGGGCGCCACGCCAGCCTCCAGACGTTCAGCTCTCAGAAGTGCAAGGTCAGTGCCAGGGTCCCTAGGACAACAGTCTGACAGAGGCGCCTACTGTCCCTTTAGTCTGAAACACGTGGTTGACCTGGGAGTCTCATTAGAACCAGCCCGTGTTCCATCAAATAAAAACTCTGGTGGCTCCAAGTCACCAGAGGTGACCACCCTGGGCACACCGGGGGAAGGAGGGCACTGTGTCCTCTGACAAAGCTGGTGGCCGGAGGCCCAGCTTCTCCCTGACCGCTGTCCTTGACTGGTTTGAGACCGAGGCCCCAGCACCATCCAGTCCCCAGGAGGGTGCATCTCTCGCCTCTCTGACGGCCTCCGGAGGAGCGGGGCTGCAGTCAGCGCTTAATGAGAGTGGGAGTTTGGAATCCCCCCTTTATTCTGATGAGTGAAAACAGACCAAACACAAAAAGAAAAGCGAGCACAATAGGAAGGAGGGGAATTATAAACCAAAGATAAAATGATGCACACCCTGGTGGCCCAGCGGATAAGGCCACTGGGAGCCGTCTACACACATCCCGAAAACCCGGGTTCAAGACTCAGGGATGGGATCAACCCGGGTGAATGGATGGATGAATGTTTCTTCCTCCTCTCTTCCTACCTGCCTATGTGCCTTCATTCCTGCCTGCACCTTTCCTTTAAAACAAAAAGAAAGATAAAATGATGATCAATCCTTTCCCCCACCTGAGCCCAACCTGCCCACTTCCTCTCTGGCAGCCTCAACTTTCCTGTCACGTCACATCACTTTGTTTGCCTTATGTCTCCATATTCCAAATGCAAGTGAGAGAGCACCCTTTGTCTCTCCTTTGACGCACGTCCCACGAGGTGAGACCACAGACGGCAGGACCCCGTTCTGGTGCCGAGCAGGGCTCCACTGTGCATGCGCCCGATCATCACCCTCCGTCCGGCGATGGGCACTGAGGCGAGTCCCATGTCTGCCTGCTGTAAACAGGGCTGCAGTAAACACGGGCACTCACATCTTTCAGCGGATAGTTTCATATTCTTTGACTCGATACCTAGAAGTGGGATGACTGGATTAGACTGGATTGGTCAGCAGTTGTTTTTAAGTTTTTAGCAGCTCTCTCCCCTGTTTTCCTAACGGCTGCACCAAACTGAATGCCCACCTGAAATTTCAGTTTTGTAAGAAAGAAAAGGCCTGGAGATGGATGATAAGATGGTTACACAGCAACGTGAGGATACTAGTGTCATTGAACTGCGTACTTAAAAGTGGCTAAATGCTAACTTTCGTTACACATATGCTGCGGGATTAGAAAAGATATCGAACTGGATGACCCTGAGGCTCCGGCAGCTGACAGAGCTGGGCTGTGGACCGCGGAAAGTCTAAAGCTCAAGACACGTGGTGGAGGCTGAGGCAGGTAACGTAAACAAATTAATTAAAAATGCTTTTCCTCCTCTCCCTCCCTTCCTCCTTTCTTTCCTTCCTCCCTCCCTTCCTCCCCTCCCTTCGTCCATCCCTCCTTTCTGTCCTTCCTCCCTCCCCTACGCTCCCCTCCCCAACCTTCCTTCCTTCCTTCCTTCCTTCCCTCTCCCCATTCTTCCCTAACCACCTTCCTCTATGAAACAAAAGATAAATTCATGAGTATATTGATGAATAAAAAGACCCCAGTTTGCACATCTCTGCAGTCAGGGGCCAACTCCCTTTTACTCCACACCCCTGCTGGCCTTTCCTCCTTCTGCAGCCCCTGCCACGCTGCCACCCAGCCCTCAAGGTCAGACGCTGGTCTCCGAGTGGTGAACCCCATGCAAATCATCATGACCTTGGAGGACCACTGTTGGGTCTCCCATCGGCCAAGGCAGGGGGTCCAGAGTTTTCAGAGCATCACAAGGTCTTGACGGGAGGCCCTGGCTCCCAAGTAGGTGGTAAATGTGTTTGTTGCATCTTTTGCATTTACTCCTTGAGGGCAGGGCTTCGTGGCCTGAACCCCTACACATGGCACTCGGTCATTCAAGCCAGCCCTGGGGTCCATCTATCTTGGTTTTCAAGTGGACAGTCACCTCTCTGCACCCCAGCACCCACCTTGCCCGTACCTCCTTGCATATTTGCGTTTTCTCTGTGGATCGAGAGTGCATAGCCTGGCAGTTATGGGTCTTCCTCTTTCCTCAGAGATACTTGTGTTCAAACCCTGACTTGGCCAGGTGTTGGGTATATGGCCTTGCACAAGTTATTTAAGCTGAATGCTCCTTAGTTTTCTTATCTCTAAAATGGGGGTAGCAGAGATCTTTTTCAGCGTTGCTATTTGGGTTAAATTCAGTGAACTCATACAATCTATCAAACACTGACAGGCTTGTGTAATGGCAGCAGGCCTGGGCTCTGGGGCCCACCTGTGACAAGGACCTTGAGTGGGTCACTTGGATTTTTGGTCACTTTGTTTTCTCCTCTAAGGGATGGGAATAATAATAGAAATCTACGCTATGGGTCTGTTGCCAGGATTTCTGGCTTGTGAACTTAATGCAGTAGAGTGTTTAACGTGTTTTCCGCACATATTCAATGTCCAAGAAATGTTAACCACTGTTGTCATCTAAAAAAATGAGACTGCAAAAAAATAAACCCAGAATGCATGACAAAGTCTATGGCTAAAACAGTCCATAAAATCAAACTCGAACATACATTTAATCAAGTCACTTTATGAAGTCTAAAATTGACTTCAAAATAAATATTTTCATACCCTGAAAGAAAGAACATCTGCAAAATGAAAAGGAAAATTATGGAGAAATGTGGAAGCAAAAATAAGAATAAGCTGTTATGGAAAAGATTCATATGTAAATTATGGCTATTTTCAAAATATTCAGTCTTTTAGGTGTAAATGATGAAATCCTGCTATTTTCAATGAAAACATTTCCATTCCAGTAACTTTCCCAGCTCTCCCCAGTTCATGGCAGATTGTATTTTAAGTCAGTCAATGTTAAAGTCAGTGCACCACTTTGATTATACAATGATAACCCTGAAATTTAAAGAAAGGTATGATGCACCAAAAAATGGGGCCCAAGGAAAGAACAGAAGAACAGAGGCTACTAATGTGGCATCAAACCTTCCCATCTACCACCCCTGCCCCATGACATATGGGGCAGTGTCTTACATCTAGAACATGCCTGTTGACAACCATTGGTCTGGATTATGTTTGAAAGAAGTGGTCAAATAATAGCCAGAGGGAGGATGATTTTGCAAACTCCGCCCCAAGAGCAATGCTCCACTTCCCTCTGTGCTCTCCTCATAGCCTGAAAGGCCACATGGGTGTCATTTCTGTCCACATACAAAGCCTACTCCAGTGTGAATATCAGAGTTGTCTGAGCCGCTGGCCTTCATTCAAGTATTTGAAAGCTTGTGGTGTGTTTAGTACTTCGAACAAAAGCTTGTTAAGACCTTCAGTTGTCTAGAGTTCTTTTTCCTAGGAGAAGAAAATAAGATCTAATAGGTCGAGAGTTGGCCAGAGTTACCCAACATTGAGTTAGGAGTAGAATATCTTTTGAGGATTTAGGATTCGTTTTCTCGAGTATTGACAAGAGTGGAGATAACAAACACTGAGTGCTCATCACTGAAAATATTGATTTTCTCCATCAAAGACACAATACATAAGTTAGAGGCAAAATTATAGTTCCTTAGAGCTAGTCTTTCAGACTAGAGTTTGTTAACTCATCCAAATCATCATTCGTCTGCCTCTTCCATCTCACTCTTCATCGTCCAACAGATTTAAAACGTTTATTTAACACGTAGAGGCGACAGTGTTCTGGACACTGAGCGATGAACAGGATGCATACAGAGAGCTCTCAGTCTAAGGAATGCCAGGTAGCTAACACACAGCCATACTATGGGACAGGAAAGTCTTGGAGAAAGTGGCCTGAACCCTGAAAATGAAGAGGACTTAGCCAGGCAGAGGGGCAGAGAGTAAGTGTCTCAGAACCTGACTTTTCTTCTGCCCTTGAGCTGGGAGTGAGACTTGGTGCTCCGGGAACTAGAAGAAACTCAATGTTGATTAGCTCAGAGCGAAAACACAATGTGTGCAGGGTAAAGAGAGCTCCTGGGCCCCAGTTAAAGAATGAGGCCTGGATCCTAAGGGTTGAAGGGTCTCCAGCAGGTTTGATCATCACATTTTTATCTCTCACTCTGGACTTTGAGTTCTTTAGTTTCCATGGTACAATACGAGCTTATGTAGAAAACATCTCTTTTTTAAAAAAAAAAATTTATTTATTTTACTTAGTTGTTCATCGTGGTTTCTCCTCTTTGCCCCAGGTTTGCAAACCCAGGTCACTGAGAGGCACATGGACTATGCCCAGTGGACTTAACCATTTGACCACCAGGGTGTATCTCTAGGCAGCATCTTCAAGGTCCAACCTGGGCCGTTCTTCCTAGTCCAGGACCCGGTCTTGGCATTCAGAGCTGTGCACAAGTTTATCTAGGAAGTGTTGCTTGTTTTTATAAGAATATCAAAGCTCTGAGTCTGATATCTGGGAGTGGTTAAATGATAACTATCTAGAAGACAGAGTTAGGCATTGTTTACAATAAAATTTTTAGAAGAATTTTATTCAAGTAGAAAAATGCTCATGAATATAGAGAAATGTACTTTGAGATGGTTTATAAATATTCACATGGGAAGATCCTAATAACAAAAGAGATAATAAAAGAAAAAGGTAAGCAGATAGTAGATGCAGATATAGAGATCAATCCCTAGAAAATAGAACTGGGAAGAGACAAACCTCTATTTCATGTTCCTAGAATTTATTGTATGTTGAGTATTGCTTTTGCTCATGATTTTATCAACTTTTGATAAAATTTGAATGAGCATGTACAGTTGTGATAATTAAGAAACATGCTAAGGATTTTTAACCTACCCCTAAACAGGGATTTCATTCCATACCACTGAAACTCCAGAATCATTACTGGCCTTTACCTTTGTTTTTTTTGTTTTTTGTTTTTTTTATTGTTACACATAATTTAAAAGAGGTAGGGACTGGAAAAACAAAACAAAAGGTGAAATTTCAGTTAATACTAGCTGGTATTTCTGATATTTCCTTATCAAATACTGGCTCCTGCCTCATTTAACATTGTTTTCATAGTGTTAGGAAGCAAACCATATGGAATGTTGTTACCATTTCAAAAAACTAAGTAAGTTCAAAATATCTTCATTTGTGTGGTAGGAAAGGTGCTAAACTCTCTCTGTGTGTGTGTGTGTGTGTGTGTGTGTGTGTGTGTGTGTGTTATAAATAAGACTTCTTTAAAAAAAAAGATTTTAGAATTTTAGGTTCATCTCTGCTTAGAAAATCGCTTTGTTGGTTTGATTCACAATTCTTCAATCTTCTATCCGCCAGCGTGTCCCGCCACCAGGGGACAGCAGTCAGGGTGTGTTCTGGGCCCAACTGTCATCGTCCCTTTACTTCTGACATTCACATCTGTGTCTGTGAGATGCGATCCACCGTGGCATATGTGTTATCCTTTTCCAGCTTCTTTTTCTTTTCATCCTCATCAAACTGAGCTTCAATCTCCACCGGGTTGATGTAAGTATAGAATCGAGCCATGATGGCGAATATTACACAGACAACCAGGAGCAATGCAGCAAACAGAATGTACTCGGCCCACTTGGAAGGAATTGGAGTTGGAGCAAGAAAAAAAAAATACAATACAGGTTATAATAAAGTACACAGAGTTTGTGTATATTCTTGCTATGTTCAGATGAAAGGTGCTTTGGAATGAAATCATTATGGAAACGTGGCAGGTTCCTGTTAGAGACTCATGACTGCCACAGAGAGAGAATGATCATCTTTTCTTGATTCTTTAAGTATAAAGATACATCCATTTTAATAGCCCTGGAATCTAGAAATATGAGATTTGGGGAAGATGGCAGAACACGTCTGAACGACTCATCTTAGGGTACGTAGCAGGCCCCTGAGAGTAACAGCAGAGAGTCCTCTTGAAGAAACGGGATGGCTGAACTAGCCGAAGTTCCGCCCGGGCAGAACCTCCCGCACAGAGGTTAGCACGAGCCCTGAGGGGCCCGGTGGGAGACGCAACGGAGCTGATGGGTGAGGCAGAGATACTGAGGTGCTGAAGGAGAGTTTCAGCATCAGAAAAGCCCTCATTTTACTTTAGCTGGAGGACGACAACAACCTTTAGAAGGCCTCTGACTTTAGGCATTACGATTCCGGACACCACGCTGGTTTAGGCTCATCAAGCCGGTTGTCAGCGTTCAACTGCACAGCACCCAGTGGCATCAGAAGGGTCAGGGCACACTTGGCCGCTCACCTGTTTGGTAACCACCCTGTCTGGCTGGTCTGGCGGTGCACAGAGACAGCTAGTGAGACAGACAGCTAGCGAGGCCGTCGCGGTGACCGTTAACGCGCGAGAAAGAGACGCACACGAGCCCTTCCCACACGCACCTGCTCGCTGAACTGGCCCGCTCCCGCGACAATAAGCACGATGATGTTGCCGACAGCCACTGTCAGCAGCCAGCCTGCCTGAAGCACTGACTTCATGTTCGAAGGAGCCTGAGGAAGGAAAGCAAAGAGAATCCCAGGCTAGCTCGGGAGCTCCAGGCAGGAGAGCGCATTCACTGCTTCATTCAATGGAAGAGTCGAAACGCCCATTAAACATCAGGTTGGTTGAAGTGTAAAACGGGTAAAGCACTTAGATAACAAGACACCCCAAACTGTCGTGCTGTCTGAGCATATTACAATCCCTTGTTGTTCACTCTCCATATGTGTGCAAGGTGACATGGAAACATCTACAGATGAACTCGTGCTATTTCTACACACGTTTCCAAAGTCATCTGGCATAACACCCCCGCCTCAAATGGGGGCTGTACTCTGGGCATTAAACTTGCTCTTCTGTGAGCTCCCCTGGCATGTCACCAAATCCTCTCTCACACTTGTGTTAGAGTGATCTCCCTTTTTAGACCTTGAGGTCATCACAGAAATATCCAATCTTTTCTGGGTACTAGACATGGTGGAGCCACGTAACTATAATTGTCTTTTGATCAAATAGTTCAGATATCAGTAAAATTTGCCTCATTGGTATAATATACATGAAAGCAAAATATTTTTTCACTTTTAAAAACTGGGCCTTGGTGTACCCGGTGACTCAGGTGTTAAGTCTGCAGCTCTGGTTTGGTCCACATAAAGCCCAAGGGTCCAAGTTTGTGACCAAGGGCTGGAGGGGAACAACCAAAATGAGTAAGTAAATAAAATGAATAAATGCTTCTTCCTCCTCTTCTCTTCCCTCCTTGAAGGCCTGCTTGCCTTCATTCCTGCCTGCTTCTTTCTTCTTAAAAAATATAAAAAAATAAAATAAAAGCTCGGCCATAAGCAGTGTGTTTTCTGGGAACTACAAAGAGACTTCAACTGAACCTTAAAGACATTAAGGCCACTGATGTGTAAATAAGCACTATTATGAGTAGTGGATACATTTTGATTGATCCAGAATGTAGAATCTACTGATTATCATTACCTGGTAAAAATCATTAATACACTTTTTCCTACTTAGGACTCTCTCTAGCGCTGAGTCTGAGAATGCAGTTGTTTATGATAAATGTACTCATCAAACTAAACAGAATGCAATTCTTATTCAACAGAAATAAGACTTGGTGGTTTCGAAAATCTTGTCTGTAGAAGATACCAAAATACTTTCTAGAATTTTTAGGAACTGGAAATACATGGCTACCGCAGATTTACACTGTCTCAGCAGCATATCTTGAAGGCTGGGGAGTAGGGGGAGGGTGGTCAAAACAATAAACAAAAAACCTGAGAGTAAGAGAATTCCAATCCTGTGACGGAGAAAACCACCTCCCCACAGGTGAGGAGGAAATACTGTGGGATCTGCAGAGCCATGTTGACTGAGTTGGCAGGGATGTCTTCAAATAACTTCAGCTCAGGGCAGCCGCCACTCTAAATCGGTAAGGCAAACACGAGAAGAAGAAATGAAAATCAGGATACTTTCTAGAACAAAAATTGCTCAAACAGGTATATTAAGTTTGGACTTTTAAGATGACATGATTTATCAAGTAAGGACACATTTTGCATGTAAATACGCAACACTGGAATTTATACATATGGTGGAATGGCCTGGATGAGATTTGAAAACATATTTACTAGCATTTTCCTCTTAGAGAGTAGACTGGGACTAAGGTATGTTCAAAACATATCTGAACTAAAAGTTTCTAGAGTCTCTGTGAATAATCTACCAGGAAACAAGAGATACTGGTCAACATGCATGTTTCATTAAAATAAATCAGTCTGCTTAATTTTATTCTAATGATGAGTTTAACGTCAATGATACGTTAAAGAATTAAATTGGTTTTGGTTCATTTAAAATGCTGATCCTAATATTACTCTAGCTGAATCAGTACTCTAGGCTTAAACATTTGCAAGGACTCATATCACTGCAGCTTGAGTGGAACTTCTGCTAAGATGGAAGGAGTTACTGACCGTCCTTCTGATTACATAGGTATAGGCGCTCCCGAACTGAAGGTTGAAAGAGTTGAAATTACGTTGACACTCTTGTGGGGACAGTGGTGAGATTACTTCGATTTTTTTTCTATGAAAAGAAAGAATAATTCAGATGAACATTCTTAATATTAAAAGATTCAATAGATTGTTTAAAGAAAAAGACTTGAATTTCTTGAACTTTGGAGCAAAGTGTCCAGCAGGGGTACTTACACGCCAGAAGGAAAAAACTGATATTCACTGGCATTATGATTGGTGACATTATAATCTTTTTTATCCATTCTGATTCTGAAGTCCTCGCCAAAAGCATTTACAAATCTGAAAGAGAAAAACATCTGTCCTGTGAATGGACGATGGAATGATTTGCTCCAGGTCATGGAATCAGTATCTGAAGTTGGACTCTCTTCCCCTTTTAGAGGAATGGAAGACATTTATAGACGATTTCTAGAGTACAAAGGTAGAAAGTAAGCCTAGGTTTGTACTCATGAGAACACATAAAAGAATGTATTTAACACAGTTAAATGCCAGGAGCTGTTCTAAGTGCTTGGCCACTTTGAACAATGGTATCTGGGAATAGTACTAGTTGATGTAAGTGCCCATGTCTTCCCTTGAAGAAGGCCACTCTGTCTTCATGTTCCTTACTTCAGATAATTTGGAGCTAAACTGGTGTAGGGGCTAGAAATAGAAGTTTCCCAGTACCTACAAGACAGCCTCCAACCAGGCTACTTTCTGGAGTTAGGGAATGAAATTGCATTCATTTCCTTTCCTTCTAAAGAAGGGCCTGAGGTAGGGAGGGGCTTCTAGGAGTGAAGAGAAAAAGCGGGCCTGCCAACAATCAGAGAGTAGAGGAATTCCCCTCAGGCAATGGAAACCCGTGTCTGCGGCCCTGGCTGGAAGACATCTAGGAATGGAACACTGTAAGATTGGATGCTAGGTCCCACGACTTTGTCTCTGCAAGGTCCCCAACACCCGAGCTTCACATGAAATCCGTCAGTTGTTTGCTCTCAAAAGACCATTCTGGTGGTGACAGTGTGGCCAGCTAGTCCTTCCATCACTGCTCCAGGTTACAGAAGACACTTCCTCTCTTATGCTCCCCCAGGGGGAGGAGAGTGCTTCTTCAAATGAGACCAGTTGATTCTTCCTATCAGATCAGCCATGAAGATGTACTGCAGATGACCCAACACTAGCATAATATTCATATTAATGATGAATGATTATATTTCTAAAGCATGTGGCCAATTTTCATCTTCTTTGTGTCACTGGCAATATTGGCCAAATTCTGGGTACCTGGGACATATGTCTATGAATTAAACTTAGGTCCTGAAGTCAGGAGGCATTCTACTTGGTGTCGTTGATGGGTGGTTAATATAGAAAACAGAATCAGACATGGGTCAAAAGAAGCCTGATAGAATGAAAACTGCTCCAAACTGTAAAAGCTACTTTTATCAGACTAAGACAACCATTTAAAAGAGAGACAACAGAGTATGGGATTAGGAGGTAGAACCTTGGGCCTGGGTCCTGGCTTTATACTGATAAGCCAAAAAACTTGGAATAAATACCATCCTAACTCTAGAATTCTATTACCTGCCTGACATATGTCTCAGGGCTGACATGACATACTAACAAGAATGGAAATTATCTGAAAACAAAAAAACAACATCACACCTATCAGATGTGTTTTAATGAAGAGTCATAGAAAGCAGCCAAGCATTAGCAAAAAACACACTTTTAGTACTTTAAAAGGTCAGGAGACTAGACCTTCAAGACCAAGAATGCTCTAGAAGATGAGGCACAGTTCTGGCACATGGAATGCACAGAAAAAATAAATGTTATAAATACCAACTGGAGCTGAAGAGAGAAAAAAAGGAAATATTTTTACCATTTTATTAGTAAGTGAATAGGTATCCTAATAATATACTTACGCCTGCCTGCATTAATTTGTGTTACAGTGCTAACCAGTAAGTATTAAAACCAGAAATGATTAAAATTGTGGCCAGTGGGGTTGGGAGAGGCATGAGGGTCAAGGCAAAGTTTAGGGGTGAGAGTAGAGGCAAAGCAGGACCTTACTCTCATTGCACAAAATTCTCATTTCTCATTTAAAAATGTATTTATAGTAAATTGCCTTTTAGATATACAGTTCTTTGAGTTTTAACATAAATCTGTCAGGATACATGTAAATGTTATACATTTTACATGCAAATCTATAATCAAATTTACATTAGTTCTAAAAGATAAGAATTCTTATATAATTTTTATATAAGACTGTTGTATAAGATGTGAAGTTTAGGTTAAGTTCATTTTTCATATATGAATGGCCAAATGTTTCAACACTGTTGCTGAAAAGACTATTCTTGGTCCATTGAATGGTTTTACTAATTTTGTCAAAAATCAGTTGATTATACCTGTGGGTCTATTTCTGTACATGCCATTGGCCTTTCCAAACTACTTTGTCTTGATTACAGTAGCTTTATAAAAAGTCTTAAACTTGGTAGCAGGATGAGTCTTCCAACTTCTTTCTTTTTCAAAATAATTTTGGTTCTTCCAGCTCCTTTTCTTTTCACATTCATTTTAGAATCAGTTTTTTATGTGTATAAAAATAATGGTACATGATCAACAAATTTTTGGTAAGTGTGCCAAAAACACGCAGGGTGGGAAGGATAGTCTATTTGGTAAATGCTGGGAACACTGTACATCCTGTGTAAAAAGAATGAAGCTGGACTCCTGCAATACAAGTCAAAAAAAATTAATTCAAAATAGGCGAAACACTTACAGGGAAATCTGAAAGTGTAAAATTTCTAGAAGAAAACATAAAGAAAAAAACTTCTTGGAATTGGTTTTGGCAATGACCTTTTTGCATATGACACCAGAAGCACAGACAAGAAAACAGAAAGAAACAAGTAGGACTGCATCATTCTAAGAAGCTTCTGGATAGCAAAGGAAACCATCAACAAAATGGAAAGGCAGCCTATGGAATAGAAATAAATATTTGCAAGCCATGTATTTGGTAAGGAATTAATAAGTAAAATATATAAGAAACTCATAACCTCAATAGGAAACAAAACTCAAAACACTCTGATTAAAATATTGTGAGTATATAAACCAGTGTAATCATTATGGAAAATAGCACAGACAGTCTTAAAAAAGTAAGACTAGAGATACCATATGATGTAGTTATTCCAATTCTGGGTACGTATCAGAAAAAAACAAAAACACTAATTCGAAAAGATATATGTACCCCAATGTTCACTGAATCATTTTTTCTAATAGCCAAGATTTGAAGACAATATAAATGCTTAACCTAAATGGATAAGAAAATATGGTGTATATATACATATATATATATAAACAGAATGGAATATTTCTCAGCTATAAAAAGGTGACATTCTGCCATTTGCAAAAACATGAATGAAAGTTTAAGGGATTATATTCAAAGAGGTAAATTAGATGGAGAAAGACAAGTGCTGTACGATTCCACTCATATGTGGACGATAAATATACCAAATGAGCACATAAAACAAAAACAAACTCTTGGACTATAAGAACAAAGTCATGGTTACTAGAAAGGAAGGAGGATGGAAGACAAGTTAAACATGTAGACGTGGTCAGTTTATCAATGGATAAGTGGATAAAGAAGATATGAGACAGATTGATACAGATAATGGAATATTATTCAGTCATAAAAGAAGGAAATCTTGCCAACTGCATGGTAGAGGATGGAAACAATACTTCTGATAGCAAGAATAATGTAGTATATACATTATAGATGCTGAATTATAATGCTATACACATCAAACTGGTATTATAAACCAATGTTACTTCAATGAAAAAATTAAATGGGAAAATTATATAAACAGAATTTTTCCAAAGAAGACATACAGAAGTACATGCAAGAGTACTCAGTATTACTAATATCAGGAAAAAGCAAATAAAAAAGACAAGGAGATACTTCCATCTGTTAGGATGGCTATTATCAAAAAGATGAGATGAGAGACATCGGTGAAGATGTGGAGATAGGAACCTGTGTACACTATTGGTGGGAGTGTAAATTGGTACAATCATTATGCAAAAGAGCATGGCAACTCCTCAAAAAAATTAAAAGAATCACCACATGGAATCTAGCAATTCCACTTCTGAGTATATGTCCTGAAGAAATGCAAATCAGAGTCTCAAAGAGATATCTGCACTCTCATGTTCATTTTAGCATTATTCTCAATATCCAACATACAGAAACAACCTAAGTGTCCATCAATGGATAAATGGATAAAGAAGATGTGATATATATATATATATATATATATAGAGAGAGAGAGAGAGAGAGAGAGAGAGAGAGAGAGAGAATGGAATATTATTCGGTCATAAAAGAAGGAAATCTTGCCATTTGAAACATGACGAAATTGGAGGGTATCATGTTAAGTGAAATAAGCCAAGCAGAGAATGACAAATACAATATGATATCTATATGTGGAATCTGAAAAAGAAAACGAACTCAGAGACACTTGGTGATTGCCAAAGGTTGGGTGATGGAGGAAATAGGGAGATATTGGTTAGAAGGTACAAACTTCTACTTATAAGATGAGTAAGTTCTGAGGACCTAAGAGGTAGCATGATAGCTCTAGTCAATAATATTGTATTGTGTACTTGAAATTTACTAAAAAAATGGATCTTAAAGCATTCTTATCACACACACAAAAGTTAACTGTGAGGTGATGGATGTATTAATCAGCTTGGTTATAGTAAATATTTCACAATGGACATATATATATCAAATTACCATGTTTTATACTTTAAATATATGAAATTTTATTTTTCAGTGATACCTCAACAAAAACTGGAAAAATCATAAACAGAAAAGTCCCATAATGCTATGATTTTGCTAGGAATAGCACTAAACCTATACATAAATTTGGGGAGAACTGATGACTTCACTGTATTAAGTCTTTTAATTAAATGTCTCCATTTATTTAACCCTTTACTGATTTCTTATTTTAAAAATTATGCTTATTATTTCTTTTGTTTATATAAGCCTTTTATAATTTGCAGCTCTCAAATCCTATATGGGTTTTGCTAGATTTATAACTAGTGTTTCATCCTCTTTTGAGCTACTATAAATACCATAGTTTTACATTTTCAGTTTCCAATTATTCATTCCTAATATATAGAAATTTTATGGGATTTTTGTTGTTGCTCTCTTTGTATCCTGTGACCCTCCTGTAAAATCACTTATTGATTCTACGAGCTTATTTTGTAGCATGCGTGGGACTTGCTATGCAGACAATTTTGTCATCTGTGAGTAGAGATAGTCTTATTTCTTCCTTCCAGTCTAGGTGCTTTCACGTTTTTCGTATCTTACTGTACATCCCGGAAGTTGCTGAGTAGGAGCAGACAATCTTACCTTGTTCCTGACCTTAGGGGGAGAACATTTAGACTTTCACCATTAAATATGTTCCCTTGAGTATTTCAGATGTCCTTTTCCTGAGTAAGGAAGTTCCCTTCAATTGCATGGTAGAGGATGGAAACTAGACTTCTGGTAGCGAACACAATGCAGTTATATCTATAATTATAGATGTTGGATGATAATGCTGTACATCTGAAACTACCTAGTTATAAACCAATGTTACTTCAATAAAAAAAGTTAAATGGGAAAATTTTATATATATATATATATATATATAAATTGCTGAGTTTATATTATGAACAGATGTTGAATTTTACTAAACGCCTTTGTGCATCTGTTGATCAGTGATGTGGATTTCTCTCATTAGCGTATTAAGATGGTGGCTTCTACTGATGGGCTACTTTTGAATATTGAAGTAGCCTGACATTCTTAGGCTAAGTCTCATATTCTCATTTTCTAGCCTTGCTACAGTTGGATTTTACCTTACACAGGTATTACCATAAGTTTTACAGAAACATACATACCTGATTCCATTTTCTCCTTTTTCTGGTTTTTGGTTAAGGCCATCTTTTACCTGAGACAGAAGACATTTTCAAATCCAGTTCACTAGAAGAAATTCAGATGAACGTTTCACCCTAAGGAGAGTGATACTGACATGTGTCGCGGGAGCAAAAGGCACAGTGCACACGTATGGGGGCTCCGTCCTTTGGCCCCGGTTGTCCTGAATGCTAACGTGGATGGTTACAACTTTGACACTTGTCTTCCAGTGGTTTCACAGAACATTACCCTCAAAGAATTTAGAACAAGATACTAAACAGTTTCCTAGTTCAACAAAGGACTTCAAAGTCTTAATTCCACATCATAGCAACCACAGCTTCACAGCCTCTTTATAGGCAGAAAGCATCTCTAGAAACTATTGTGTCATCAAATATTTTATGTGTTTTTATTGCTATTACTTGATATAGTCACTGTTTTTCAGACTCCTCTGATTTTCCAGTTTCTCACTGCAAAGTTTTAGATAAATACAACGGAAGATATGTAGATATGTACATATATCTAATCTCTCTCTCCATATACTTCCTGAAAATTCACATTTGTATTCTGTGCAATTTGTGAATAAATACACCTCCATACATATCATGCCATGTCCAGACATTCTTTTAAAAATGAATAGTGGTACACCCTAGTGGCTTGGCCACCTGCCTCTGGCCAGTGCAGTCCACACACATCCCAAGGACCCTAGTTCACATCCTCGGGCCAGGGAGAACAAAGACGAATAACTAAATAAAAATAAGTGGAAGTTCTTCTTTGCCTTCCTGCCCTGCCTATCTCTGTTTGCCTTTATTCCTATCTGCACCTTTCCTTCAAAAAAAAATAAAATAAAAAAAAATTCTGCTCCCTGGTGGAGCAGCAGCTGGGTCCATCACCTCCAAACAAGCAAGTCACATACTCCTGGGTTCGAGTTCCGGGTACAGGGTGAAGCAACCAGTATGAACAACCAAATAGAAAGAGAATGGGGATGCTTCCTCCTCTCTGCCTGCCTGCCTGCCTGCTTGTCTCCATTCCTGCCTGCACCTTTCCTTTAAAAAATTTACTGTTAACCCGTACCATGTGCAAATCAAACTTTCATAGGCAGTCAAAGGACTTGTGTCCTTGAGAAAGGAAGAAATTAAGGATTATCTAATAGAATACTAGTTGGGGTAAAATGAAGTCCACCACTAAAAGGCCATGTCTCCAAATAGTGAAGAGTTGGTTGTAGGCATCTAGCTGCTTACCACTTGGTAGTAACTGGGCTCCCACACTAGAATGGTATGGCGATGTTCCTTCTCAAATGGATAGGATACTGGAACCACTGCATTAGGTTCATTAGAAGAAATGTTGATACTTGTCAGTTTGTCTGCATTAAAAGTCAAATAGGCATCTGTCTATAATGGGGGGGAAAGAGTCATAGTTAATACCACAGTGCTCGGTGCTATGTAATTTAACGGTCATGGTGTTATATTGGACATTCACATTCACATTCATACACACCAAAAATGTCTTTGGGAAGCTGACACGGGTCTGTCTCAGCCTCCCTGCGACCCTCACGGGATTTCATGAAGATATTTAGTGTTACCAGGGGAATTATGCATTACTTCTAGTATTTTACCTTCATTTCATGAAGAGAAATGCTATGGAAATAATTTCTACCTCTGGGTAAGGAACAAAATTGAGGGAGAGCAGTAGCTCTGTGAAAATCAACACTGAGTTACCCCAAAGACAAGGTCTAAGGTATTTTTTTCCTTCAAGAATATTAGTCTAGTGCACCCTGGGAGCAGTCCCACATACATCTCAAGGTCCTGGGTTCAAGACCCAGGGCCGGGGGAACAACCAATGTGAACACCTAAATAAAACTAAAGTACTTCTTCCTTCTGACTGGCTGCCTGCTCACCTTCATTCCTGTTTGCACTGTTCCTTTTAAAAAAAGATGATCACTTTGGCAAGATCTAAGGGCTTAATTCTCACTGGTGGCTGAATGGGAATGAGATGAGTTCAACCCAAGTCTCTGGGTTTGGGACCCAGGTATTAGCATGTTTAAAGCTCTCTGGGTGATCCTAATAGGAACTGAAAGGTGAGTGGGTGTTCACATTTGTGTTTTCCAGCCTTGGCATTGTTGATATCTGGGGCCAGACAATTCTTGCAGGGTCTGCGTGCCAACATCCCTGGCTTCCATACAAGGTTCTTCCCATTGTAACAACTCGAAATGTCTCTAGAGATTTCCCAGTGTCCCCAGAAGGGGCAACATTCCCCCTGGTGCAGAACCACGGACCCAGATCCTTTCTTGTAAAATCAGGTTCCGTGCAGCCCCGGGAGCAGTATCACCCAAGAGCGTGTTAAAAATGCGGCATTGCAGACAACGGGTCAGGAACCTACATTTTCTAAGCTCCCCAGGTGATTCCCAGGTGCTTTAAAGTTTGAGGCAGAGTCTCCAGTGAAAGGCAAATGAGACATTTCCCTTTTGGGGCTCATTCTGAGAATTATATCAGGTCCAAGAAGATCAGTTTCTCTAGCTCTTAGAAGAACGCAGGTCAGAAGATGAAAAAGAAAGTCGTCTTTCCTCCTACTTACTTGAGTCATTTGTTCAAGGTTCACGGTGTTTCCAGGAAAATGTATAGCCATTTGGTTATTCCCTATATTCAGAACTTTAACTTGGACCTCATTGACTTTGGGGAAGACTGGAAGAGTTTTCTGAGAAAAGCAGAAGGAAATTGCCAGTGAGGTCTTCAGTGGATGTGGAAAACAGCCTTCAGCACAGGCTGGAGTCACCCCCCACCACCAGGGAGCCTCCAGTCCCTCACGTCCTGACACCATAGAAAACGCGGCTTGTACAGAACATGGGCGTAATCAGAAGGAGGCTGCTCTGGGGCCTCCAGGGTGAGGGTGCCAGGTCATGAGGCCTAATGTCTGAGGGTCAGACTCACCACAGAAAGAACATTTATTGTGAGCACCTGACAGCAGCTCTCCTCAGGTTCCAGAGTCTTCTCCTGGAACTCGGGAACTCTGCTCCTGTCACTGTCGTCCCCTCTAACCCACTGCCCAGCCCTGGACATGGTGCTCTCAGCATCCTTATAAGTGTTTCCTGTTCTTCTACCTCCACACTTTCATCTACACATCTCGCCTTCCCCGACAAGGTCCCTCTCAAATCCCAGTTTCACTGAAAGAATCCACGTCTGCTTTTCCCCACTATTCACTCCCCACAAAGTTACCCACATTCGAGAGCGAGCACACCTGTGCTCACAGCAACATTATTCACAGGCGTCACCAGGTGGAAGGACCCAACTGCGGGTCACCAGATGAATGGATACACCAACTGCCGTATGTGCCAACGGTGGGGTTTCGTCATCAGTGAAGAGGAAGGGAAACTGACACATACCACAGTGTGGATGGTCCTTGAACACATTATGCTCAGTAAAAGAAGTCAGATACGAAAAAAGAAGAAATACTCAATGATTCCACCCTATGAGGCACCTAGTAGGGTTGTCAAATTCACAGAGACAGGAAGGAGACGGGTGAAGCCAGGACTGGGGGTGTGAGGATGCGGGTTTAGTGAGTAAAGAGATTTAGTTCTGCAAGATGAAAAGTATCTTGAAAACTGAGGGAACAGCAATATGAGTGTACTTAGCATGAGTACCTTTTTAAGATGGCAAATTTCATGTTATGTGTATTTTACCACAATTAAATTTTTTTTTAAGAAATCAAGAAAGAGAAGAGGAAGGGGGCCTGAGAGCGGTGAGAAGAGAGAGAATGAGGGGTGGGGAGAGAGTGCGGAGAAGGTAGAAGAAGAGGGGAGAGAGAGATGGAGAGTCTGGGGGAGGGGGAAGAGGGGAAGAAGGAGGAGGAGGAGGAGGAGAAAGAGCAGGAGGAGGAAGAAGAGGAAGAAAGAGCTTTTACTTTGCTCTCCCATCTTACACACTACAACTCCTTGTTTCTAAGCCCTGATCTCAAAACTAAGGACATTAGGAATCCATTTCACTCCACTGTGTTTCCACCAGACATGTGGATTAGCCTGGGAACTAACCATCACATTAGACACAGTAGAATATAAAAGGCATCTTCCTGTTAAAAAGACAATCGACCCCTTCTTGAAATGCTGCTTATTTGTAAGTGATGAACTTTTAACCTGAGTTCAGATGGAAAAAGGAACAATTTCATAAATTTCCCTCCCATTATTAACGACTGTACTATAAACGGAAGCTCTTCGTCTGACTGCCATCTAGCTTGTCTCCTAACTGAGCAGACCCAATTGACCCAACTTCCCAGTTGTGCCCTTGCAGTGGTACCTGAGAGGGACGACCGTGCCCCAGGGGACAGCATGCAGAGCTCCAGGACTCCGCATGTTGAACAGGACCCTGTCCTCCCCTGACCCCCGCAGTCCTGGAGAAAGGAGACTTCTGAACCCTCCTGTGAGCCGCCAGGAAAGGCCACCAGAGAATCCCAGGGTGACTCACATCGATTTCCACCTGCACAATTGCAGCCACCACAAAGGCCATGGAAGCCAGGAACATGCCAACGGTCATCTTCCTCAGGGAGCTGATGGGACGAACAAGGGGGATTCTTAGTCTCATAACAAGGACTGGTTCTGAACTCCCAGAGGAAGCAGTCCTCTCCCACCAGGCCCCCAAGAAAGCTCGCTTCCTCCAAACACGCATGGGATTGAAATTGATTCTTCATCTCTTTCACGACCAAGACTAAGGAGGAGGTATGTGTTAGTATTATGGCTTTCCTTGGCAGTTGTACACTGAATCTTGAGAAAATGGTTCAAGCCATCCTTTGGATTACAGTTGACATTTCCATCATCGCCATAGATAAGGAAGGCTAATTAGAGGCTCTTTCAGGTTGCCATTAACAGCACTTTTTATTCTAAGGGCAAATTTTCAGAAAACTGTGCAAATAAATGCCTAATTCAAGTACATTTCTTCAAGCACAAATCTCATCACACAGGAGGTGTTGTGGGAGGGGAGCCTGACTTCCCAGGAGGCCCTGGAGTCTGGGGGAGCACAGCCTGTTTGCAAAATCCTAGGACTCATGGTGCCTGCCCAGCCAACCCCAACCCTCCAGCGACTCACGTGAAATTGCAGCCACATTTTTCAATGAGCGGGTACACCACACCATCTACGATGGGGACCAGGATGACAATCAGGATGGCATTCACGGTCTGCAGAGGAAGCGGAGAGGACTGCTCAGTGCTGTCTCAGAGGTGACTTGGATCTCTGAAAGCGACTTACATATTTTCTCCTACCTGCATCTGATCCGGCTGAATTTCAATACTTCCCTAAAAGAGAAGGGGGAAAGTCTTATGGATAAATTCCCAAGATGATCAGTTGAGGGGGTTGGGAATGGCATGATAGGGAGGGAGAAAGAGGGCAAAAGTACCACAACAAAGGGAAGGTAAAACACCTGCATCTCCCAAACTTACAATTTTCCCATTCATAGTGGTTGCTTGCAGTGTCCATCTTGAGCCCTTAAAAAGAAAGTTAACACATCATTTGGGAACATAGGTCTTAAACATTTTACAAGTCAATGTTGAGTCTGTTTCAAATCAGGAGTGAGGATGCAAAGCATTGAAACATCAGGTTCGTCTCCAGTTTCTTCGTAATACTGGGTAAGCCCAAATGACCTGCATTTTTGCTGTATGAATGACTTCAACACATAGTATTCTACCACCCGCATGAAGCATCTGCAAAGTATGAATGCTTTTCTTGACTGCATATAATTTTCTTCATTTTTTTTTTTTTGGCAACAGAAATGTGAAGAGAGCTAGCTAGACTTATTTTTATAATTTATAAAGACTTAGTGTGTTCTAACAAATATAAAAAAAAATCTAAAAAAGAATTGGGAAGAGCATTCTTCAGAGAGTATTAGATATTAAGTGCGAGTTGGTACAAGGTCATAGTAAAAGAATGTTTGCTCACTGAAGGAACAGGTTCACATTACCTGCTGATCAAACAGGGCCCAGAACATTGGGAGTGGAATGTACAGGAACATCACCCTCGTAACCATCTTAATTTGAGAGATAAGCCGCTCCTGTGGTTGAAGGGGAGGACAAATCAGTCACACTCATGTCACAGCTGTCTGCAATGTCTAATTGCTGTGAAGACATGTTAACATTTAAGGACAAACTGGGGGCGGGGGGTGATGAATTGTTCCTAAGAACCCCTGCCACAGCTTAAGCCTACATTTCTAAAATACAAGTAAGGGCATATTTTGGAAGTAAATGACTGAGTTTAAACATAAGCTCCTTTAAATGTAAATCCCACCACTACTTCTTAACTTCTATATTCCAACTAGTTATGAGATCACAGCTACAAATAAACCATGACAGTTTCTCCCAAAGGAAAAACTGTGAAGAGAGAACATTGTCTCAAGATAAATCATACCTGCTGTTTATGATGTTTCTTCTCTCTTTAAAAAAAAACTCTCATGAACCTTTATTCGAATGTTAAGAAGGTTAAGAAGACACAACTTATCCGCTGATCCAGGAGCCTCAATGATTGTGACTGTGGTGTCCGTTTTTAGAGGAGGTCATTAAGATTCTTGCAGAAAAAAGACCACTTACATCGTATTTCTCCTTGGCCCAGTCCAGCCAGTGCTCCCTCTTGGGAAATGCCTTACTCCGATGCCGAAATCTATTTTTGATGGCAAACTGAAAGAAAGAACAATAAAATCCAATTTCAAAACAGAATGGAATCTTTTATCATGGGAACACATTTCCATGGAAAACTATGTTTACAAGAGGTGCAAAATATGAAACTGTATATACTAGGATAACATCATATGAAAATTCTACCATACACTTAATTCTTCTAATCTCTTTCTAAGTAGGAGCATTGGAGTTGAGGCAAATAAGGCCATACTGTCACCTTACTTCTGAGTGTTGAATAGAAATATACTTCAAGACACATTTGCAGTTTAAGTTTTCTGGTGACGATATTCAAAATAAAAGCAAAACAGGTAAACTTAATTTTAAATAGTTATTCAAACCAATAGACCCAAAATATCCTTTTTTAAGGGGGAGAAAGTGGGTCAGAATGATGGCAAATAAGCAGGCAGGCAGTGAGAGAGAGAAGGAAGAAGCATTTATATATTTATTAGGTTAGTGGTTCACATTGGTTTTTCACTCGACGCTGGATGATGAACCCAGGTCCTTGGACTTTATGTGGACTATGCCAAAGCCACAGACTTAATACCTGAACCACAGACTTAACATCTGAGCCGCCAGGACACACCCCAAAATATTATCTTACCGTGTAATAATATCAAAAATTAAAATGAATATTTACATTCTTTTTCCTACCAAGTCTGAAAACACTAGGGTATATTTGACATTACTGCCACATGTCAACATGGTTGTCGAGCTTTTGTCAGAAATAGTTGATCTGTATTTATTGTCCGTAAAACTTGTATTTGAAGAATTAGATTTATATACCTAGGTTATTCTTAACAGACTTAAAAGGCTTCCAATAACTGAACTGAACAAGAGCCATTTTTATTCCTTCTCTCAAGTTCCATTTGTGCTATTTTCCACTGAGTTTTATAAGAAATTTTCATTGATCAAAACAGTTAGAAACATGAATCAAGCATGTAAAGGAAAACCAAAGCCTCAGTGAGTTTTCATGTAAAGGAGGCTGACAGTTTGCGCCGTGGAAGTACTTACACCGATGCACTTGACGACCTTACCCATGATGTTACCCTGGGGCTGGAATTTCTTGTACATTCTACTGCCAATGACGAATACAACTAGGAGAGGGGAAAAGAAGAGGTGTCAACAAGACATTTGACAGAACTACCTGTGACCTAGAAGATGTGCTTTTATTTGAGTTGCGATCTTCTTTAGAAAATATTGGGATTACACATAGAATGGGGGTACCTGTCTATCTTCCAGTTTAGAAAGTGACTTTGATCCCAACAATTTCAGTACTTTGGAGTGTTGTTATATTTGTCTTCTCATATATCAATATTGAAATCCAGTATTATCTACCTCCTCAAGCTTGGGGCAGCAGTGGCAAGAAAAATTCTTTTTTTAATCGTCAGAAAAACGGGAAACTAATTTGTTGAAACACCTATTCATATGTGGCAGAATTTATTCTGTGGTAATTGGTACAGAAACAGAGTTACCATTATTTGCGTCTACAGGTACAGTTTTGTAAAAGTAAATGTACTTCTACAATGAGACGATTCTTCCAGATTCTTCCGTGGACCATTTTAGAAAAGGCATCGTATGAAAAGAACATAGAAAAAAGCATTTCTGCAAGAGCCTCTGGAAACACCATCCCTACAGTAGGATTACCCAACACCACACTCTCATCACTTAAAAACATTGACGGATTGATGGAATTCTACTGCCTTCTTCAATTTAAGAGAACCTGAGATTTTTGACAGGCGCCAACTCTCAGGCATATCTCCAAGTCCTTGTCTATATTACAGATGTTCTCTGTGGTTGAAGAAGGAGAACCTTGTATTTTCACCCAGTGCTAATCTCCCTCAATCCAAACATGAATAGAGATGCCTGAGAGATTGAAGCTACATTTGTTTGCTAACTATTTAAATCTTAAGATTTTGCATAACTGAAGCCTAGTTCAAGCGTCAGATTGTTATAGACAGACACTTCTAGAGGTGATGTAGATGCGCAGGAGTTGGTCTGTTCTCAATTCCTGCGCCAGAAAAAACATAATCCTTGATGCAGGACACACATAAACTAAATAAGATTTTACCTAATAGTAACTTGATGTAGAATCTGGTATAAGACAACAGTTTTTGAAATCTTCTCTATGTCCTTGCTCAGAATTAGGGAGGAGAAGAAACCTATGGGCCTTCTAGAGGATCATAGCACTTTTAAACAATTAAGGAAGAAGTAGACATTAAACGGGGAGAATGCTGAGCTCTCACTGAAGCGTAAAGAAAAGTAAAATTGCAACAAGAGCAGAAGAGGCTAAAAAGGGACATATTTGATATTAATAATGGAAAAAAAATTAGAGAAAGGGACAGCACGGATTGCTACCTCACTGAGTGGGAGAAGAACTATAGAGCCTTGAGATGCTCACTGGACCTGCTTCCTTTTTCTACTATACCTAGATGCTGATTTGTATTCCCCCCAGATATGTTAAAGTCCTCATCCTCAGTACCTCAGAATATGCCCTTATGTGGAAATAAGGTCAGATGATCAAGTTAGGATGAGGGCATGAGGATGGGTCCTCCATGATAACTAGTATCCCTTATAACACAGATGGGCAGAGGAGAAGGCCATGGGGAGATGGGAGTCATGCTGTCACAGTCAGGGCACTTCCAGAGGTAAGAGGGAGACCAGGGAGAGACCCTTCCCTTTGCCTTCAGAGGGAACACGGCCCTGCTCATGTGTATTTTGTAATGGCAGCCATAGGAAAGCCATCACCTGTATCTCACAGGCTAGACTATGTCATGTTGAAAACTCTCCAGGCTTCCTGCAAAGCCGAGAACTAAAGTACAAATGAATCCAGGTAACATACACATATAACATACACATACGCTCCTCCCAGAGGGAAGCTGTTCTAGTAGGAGTACTTGGAGATGATACAATATTGAAATCTAGATGTTCACTGGAGGCATTTAAAAGACAACTGGACCAGGTTGCCATGTCTTCGAGCAAGATATAGATGAGCACATGTGGATAGGAACGAAAGCTTTCTGCGTGGATTCTTCTAGTCTAGCAGAGTCTATCGCCTCCATTTTAATCAGCCTTTACATGTCAACTTAGTCAATCTCTTTTCTAATAAGCCCCTTTGCTCCCACTTCCTCTGAAACAATATGGCAACTTTACTTTCTTGGAATCTCAGAGCATGTTGAGCCAGGGACAGCAACTTTTCAGACTACTTACAAATTATAAACTTTTCCATGAGCTTAAAAAATGGTCACAATCATCAATGGGAAGGCCTGGCCTGATTACAGACTTGTGATAATTTAAGTGATTTCTACTTACTCAGAGATACAGCCATGAGAGCAGCAGGAACCCCAAATGCCAGGGGGTAACAAGCTTGTTTACTGTGAATGCCACAGACTTGAACTAGGGAAAAATCACAAGACGAAAGTTCATTATGACATTGCTAATGGTCCTGCAGTTCCCATTTAAACAAATCCCTCGGCGCGCCCAGGTGGAGCAGCAGTTGGGTCAAACACCCGTGAAGGAGCAAGCCCGGTTTCTCAAGTCCCAGGACGGTGGGTGAGAGATAGGAGGTGCAGACAGCGTGAACAAATGAAAATAAAATAGAGGCGGGTCCTGGTGAAGCAGCGGTTGGGTCAATGGCCTCCAAAGAAGCATAGTTCACATACCCCTGGGTTTGAGTCCCAGGTCCAGGGGGAAACAACCAGTGTGAAAAACAAAATAAAATGCTTCTTTCTCCTCTCTCTTCCTGCCTACCTGCCTGCTCATCTTCATTCCTGCCTGCATCTTTCCTTTTAAAAAAAATTCCCTCACTGGTTTATTACATGCTGTTTTTATTTAATGTTCTAGACTTATCCATTTGCCTCACTGATGTCCTTGCCAGAGGAGCAAAGTAGCTCTGTAAAAGCAGAAGATGGAGATAAGTTGTCATCAGAATCAACGCCTGCAAGTGGCCAAGCCTAATCAATGGCCCCCCGGTGTGCTGCGGATTTTCTTTATGGGGGCAGATAAAAATGGCCTGAATAGAATAATTTAAAGATAGTGGAACTCAGTAGAGAAAATCAAAAGTGCCCTGGAAAAACAAGAAGCTGTGTTCTTGAATTCATGACAATTTAAAAGAATTTGATGACTCAGAACAGAGCTAATCATCTTTCGTCTGAAGAGCCCTACTGGAGCCGGTTTAGGCTTTAGGGTCATTCCATCGTGGTCTCAATCACTCACCCATCTTTGTAGGGTGAAATTAACTATGGGTGTTACACAGTGGGTGGTCTTGTCCACACTCCTGGATTGTGGGCCAAGTTCGGGAAACCCTGAGGATCTATTTTTGTCCTAAAATCCTCAGACTGGTGAGGCATAAAATGTAAAACTTGGAAAAGGGAATAGAGAGTATTGAAATAACCTGACCTTTAAGGGGCCTAGACTTTTTGACTTATGATTCTTGGAGAAAGATATTAACATGTAGAAAATTGATAGACATTAAATGTTTTCTATTCATGGCCATGAAAAATAATGTTTTCCCCCTATAAAAAACATAAATCTCTGCTCATCAATTCCTTATTTGAACTGACTACAGTTTGCGCTCCAGTTCCCTCATTAATTAATACAGTATATAAAAATTTTGTCACATGCTCCATTTATATTTGTAGGAGAATCAAGATTTTACCTTTAAAAATTATCCTCTGACATATTCTCTAGATCAAACATGCATAGCGTATATTCTACTAGAACCTGAAGGTGGAGGTGGGGAGAAGCAGTGAGGGCTCATCATGAGAACAGAAATGCTACATTTTTGTATAAATAGGCACAGTGGGTTTAAGTGTCATCTTTAGGCTATTATCCCAGACACAAGATATGTTTTCCATAATTGCATTCACAATGTGGATACCAGGCTCTTGCTTTGGTCTAATTTGTCCTCGAATCCTCCCATCCACCTGGGATTTCAGACTGAGCAGAGCAAGCACAGGACTGCGAGGCTGTCACCCGGTGCTGTCTCGTGCTCTTTCTTGGGCTAGTTCTTGTACGCAGATCTGAGGTGACAGGAAGCAAATGGCCCACTAAACTCATGAACTTGCCTGCCAGCAAAACAGTCCACGGGCCCTTCTGGGTGTGGTTTCCAAATGCTCCTCTTGTCTTTTCCCTTAACTAGCATAAGGACTTGGCGTTCGTAATAATTTAGAAAAGCCGATTGCTCTGCTATGGCTCTTACAGATTTGTCATGAGGATGAGGGGCTCAAATAAAATTAGAAGAGGAGATAAAACTTGGAAGGAAAGGGTACGTTCTGGGTTTCCATGGGATTTCCAGCTTTTATCAGAAAACTGATGTATAACAGGAGAACAGAGGACAAACAAAATAAACAAAACCAGAACTTAAGCTTTTCACCTGAAATTCTCCCTATGATTAAACAACAACAGAAAAACCGAAGTCCCCTTGAGACTGTTTACCTCTGAGTATGGGAGTGATGATAGTAGACAGCAAACTTCCAGCATTAATGGCCAAGTAAAAGATGGAAAAAAATCGGTTTCTTTGTTTTTCCTGTAATCAAGAGGGTGAAGTTAAAGTATGAGGACTGGCTACATATCAACTGATCCGCCCTCACGTCAAACTTAGTTTTTTCAGTATCTCTCTCTCCAGTTTGTTTGCAAGAGTCAAATAGAGGAGAGACTTTGAGTCAGTGAATTTGATTCCTGGATGTTGAATAGTCACTTGTGTGGTTTCTCAGAAGACAAATGCTCTTACCTGGCCCTCTTCAAACTGATCTCCACCAAATGCAGACACACAGGGCTTTATTCCCCCAGTTCCTAGAGCTATCAGGAGCAGGCCCACAATGCACAGTGCCCTGGGGGAAAAGGCAGGATTAGCACCTAAAGGTGAGATTCCTAAAAGTGAGGACCAGCTTTCCCCTAATTTCCCTCAGGCGACCAGGCACCACCACGGTTAACGCAGAGAAGGGACTCACTCTGGGTCAGAAGATAAGCCCTAGGAACGCAGTCTACAAGTTGTATGCGCCTGGAATCATGAGTCTTCAAATCCATTCCTTTATCTAATAATATACTGTCTAGAAAATGTAAAGCGATATCTTGAATACCTAACAAAGATTCATGTATGGAGGTCTTGTGTAGCTGAATCATTTTCAGCAGAGGAATAGGTATGCGAAATGTCCAAACTTTATCTCTGGTACAGTAATATTAGACTAATCATAGTCATTAAAAGATAATCAGAAATCATAATTTAATTCTAAAGTAGAATGTCAGGTTATGTAGTATGATCTTAACTTGTTTACAAAGTACAAAAGACTGGAAGGATGTAGTGTAAAAGATTTATTAATATAATATTTTATAATAAAGAAGAGATGATAATGAAAGGGACTAAGGGTTATTTCTTTGTATTTACTTTTATATTTTTCAAGTTATCTGTGTTTGACCTTCTGAACTGAAACAGGTTACTCATACAATTTACCAGCCTTCATTGGGCAGTTTTGGCAGATTTACAGTAGGAACTAAAATTTCAGGTTTTATAACTGTCTAGTCCATTTTTTTCTGGTTCACTAATGTTACTTTAAAATACTAAAAAAAAATTTGTGCAACAGATAAGAAAGAGAAAGCACACAGAGAGAGAATTCTTTAAAAATCATGCTCATTTTCCTGGATTACCTGATCCAGCATGTTGGCCTCTGAATATCACCTGTGTGTAGTGCTTTCACTCGAAGCATTTAAAAAGACAGCAGAATGTGACCAGGTGACTATTATATGCCAAGCACTCTTGTGAGACTTACAGGCCTGCTCCAATACCAATGCCATGAAATAAGCTAAGTACTCATCACCGAGTACTTATCATTTGTCAGGTAACAACAGTCAGGAGCTGTACCCCCCAAAATGCACATCAAACCGAGGTGACACAGGTGTTTTTAAACACGAGGAGCACAGAGTTGAGAAACTTGCTCAGGACCACACAAGTGTTAAGGCCAGAACTGGAATCCACAGAGCCTGGTTCCAAAGTCCATGTTCTTATATTTGATAATATCAGGTAGAATAATGAGGCACGGAGGAGATAATTTTCCTAGGGTCATACTGCTAATCTGTAGGAGAGCTGGGAATCAGATTTCAGAAAACTGAGGTGCTGGATTATGTAAGTAATCACTCCCCTCCATCAACACAGCTCTCTGAGGGCACCCAGGGTGTCCACCTATAGACCTAGTAGAGAGACAGCAACCTGATTGAAAACCAAACCAGAAATGCAGGGGTTGCAGACATCTTCCCAACCCATAAGATGGCTGACTCAGAACAGGAAACAAAATGAATCTTTACAACTTGCTTCCTAGGCCAGATGGCAGTGAAGGGAAATTAATCTTGCAGAAGAGTTTTTGTCAATAGCACTTTCCATCAAAAATGTAGAACACGGGGCTGGAATAAATATTGATGAAACAGAATGACTGAAAAAGCACTGGAAGTGTGGATATGAGACAGATCTTGAGGAAAACTGAAACAATTAAGGAACAAGCTGTAGAAGTCATGTCCGTCTAGGGAAGAGCAAGATTCACAGAAATACCCACACACTGATCAGGCTTCACGATCCTGATCATCATGAAGTGTACACAAGATGGCAAGACTTCAAGAGCAGTGACTCCACACAACCGCTAGGATGGCGACATACCGAAGACCCAACTCTTAGTCAGTTAAATAGCTTTCTCTCATCGCTGGTGAGGGAGCCAAGACCTCCCTACACTCATGGTGAAAGGACAAAGATTTTTACAGTGAGGATGTCAAATGCGCTGGCTTGGCGGGGAGAGGGTAGGGCCACTGTTATCAACTCACACGTGCACGGTGACGTTGTCTGGGGTCCCGCTGTTGTCATGGTTGGAGTTTGTGAGGTCATTAATTGAGCTTATAGCCGTGATCGCCTGCCCAATGGTGTAAACAATGGATAGCGACACGATTGTCCTGTGTTCAAAGGGGTCGAGAGAATCCAAGTTAATTGCAAAGAGCATTCCACTTGCTACTCCCCACAGAACCATCAATAGCCCATCCTCAAGCATCTTTGTTTCTCAAGCTTGAGTCCGACTGCAAGCTCAGAACAGCTGTTACGGAAGAAGCTGTTGCCCAGCATGCCGGCGGAGGGCAAAGTCAGGGCAGCAGGAAAGATCCATCTTGTCTCTGAGCTGCTGGAAAGACGCAATGACTGTTTCTGCTTCTGCCCATGTCATGAGCTTGGCCTGGAGGAGTTTTAACTACTGACTTCCTTGAACCCCAGGAAACCTCCTGATAACCCCAAGGAACTCTACCTGCAGGACAGGGAGATCAGCACTGTTCTGTCTGCCCATGGAGGAGCATGAGCCTTTGGTCAGGGCACAGCGAAGGGAGCGTCCTCCTCCAGTCCTGTGCCTCACACATTGCTAATGAGAGGCCATATCCCCGCTACTATGCCTCTGCTTTAACTTACTACAGTATATTATGATTAGCTGTCCTATTATTATTTATTGTTGCTCATCTCTTACTGTACCTAATTCATAAATTAAACTTTATCACAGGTATGTATATATTGGAATAAACATCGTCTGTAGAGGGACGCGTCTTTTTTTTTTTTAAGGTCAGATGCAGGCAGGCAGGCAGGAAGAGAGAGAGGGAAGCAGAATTTATTTAATTTCGTTGTTATTTAGTTGTTCATCCTGCTTTTTTCCCTTGGCCCTGGCGACAAGCCCGGGTCTTTGGCATGCATGTGGGTGACACCAGCTGGAGGCGGCAGACTAACCACTGCTAAGCCACCAGGGTGGGCCAGAATATACTGTTCGAGCAAGAGACGAAGGAAACTCTTTGGGGAAGAGTAAATCTTCCGCTCACGCTGCTAAATGCCAGGCACCAGGCCAGACTCTGGTGATTGGGTGCTGAGCAGAGGGACTGGAAGACTCTCCTAAGAGAGTCTCCTGGAACGCTTGTGTCCATTCCTCTGCCCCTAGGCCCACCGCCTCTGATGGCCTTTGGCTTGTTTGTGAACAAGGGAGTTGCAGTTCTACTCACTTGAACTTTCCCAGCCAGGAGTCGGCGATCAGGGCTCCGAGGATGGGCGTCAGGTAACACAGAGCCACAAAGGTGTGGTAGACGGCGGTGGAGAGGTCATCGTCCCAGCCGATGAACTGGCGGAAGTACAGAATCAGGAGCGCTTTTCGCCGAGGGCAGGAGGAGAAGAGGGGGCAGAAGCAGAGTTAAGACTGGCCGCCTTCGCTCAGTCGCGCGCTTCGCTGGAGCGGGGCCAGGGGCGGTGAAAAGAGTTACCTCTCATGCCATAGTAGGAGAATCTTTCACAGAACTCATTGATGACGATGAAGAAGATGCTCAAGGGATAGCCGAAGCAACTCTGACAAAAGAAAGTCTAGGATTGCAACGCGCTCCTCACGGCCCTGCTCAGCACCAGTGCAAAGGGCCCGAGACACAGCTGGTGGGTCTCAGGAGCCTGTTGGGGACCATCTAGAGGTAGAGTCTAGGGTTCACGAATACGTGTAAATCCCTTACACTCCACAGACACGACATCAGGCATTTAGTGTTACTGCTCGTCAGCAAAGGACTCGACACAGCATTTCCTAACAAGGAATTCAGGGTGTCTGCCTGGCGGGGCTGAGGTTCACGGCACGTGGCGGCGGGCAGGAGTGCAGCTGTGGACACTCAGGAGCAGGCCAGACTGTGCGTTCACCCACCAAGGTCGCGGGCGACACAGACAAATGGTACTCACCCGCGATTTGGACGTCCCTGAAAGAAAAGCAAAAGGCCACTATTAAAGTCACGTCGCGAAAATACTTTGGCGGCAGCTCAGCTCAGACCCTCTGACTCTTCACAGGAGTCAGACGCGGGTCCCAGCCGCGTCTCGTGCCCACGTGGCGCCGTTCTCACGCGCAGTGGGCACGGAGAAGCAGAGCCTCGGAGAAGCGTGCCCGCACCACTGCCTCCTGCAAACACGCCAGGACGCTGTCGCGCACGGGCAGAGAAACATCAAACAAGAAGACGGGCCACATCTAATAAAAACGGACTTCGGGTCTAGAAAATGAAATTAGTGGCCACCAGAAGGGACGGTGGGGATGGGCCCACTGGGAAGAGGGGTCCATTCTCCGGAGACGGAAGAACGAGGCGGGTGAGCGTCCCGTGGCCCCGCACTGATGCTGGCTCATGACGCCACACACCTTTAATCTACATCATGTTCGGACGCAAGGTTCCTTCAATAAAATGAATGGAAAAAAATGTAGAGACAGCACTTCGCCCAGATTGCCCATCGCCCAGAGGACACACCCACACGCCCAGGCGTCCTCTGCTGGCTCACCAGGCGATGGCGTTTGGGTGCGGGTTGAAGCACGGACATTTGGACTGCTGGACGGTGCCTATGCACAGGGTGGGCTCAGCCACCATTCCTGTTATTTGGGCCCCTTCCTTCCAGCCCCTTCATGCACGGAGAGGCTCCCAGCACCCCAAGGACTTGCTCACTGAGCGTGCTGTGCACCCACCCAAAGCCCTGAACACGCGCGGCAGACCAGCTCTGCCAGAGCTCTCCTCTGAACGTGCCCCTGTGAGAGCCTTCTCTGACCTCCCTGTCACCAGAGTGCCTAGCGGCTTCCATGTTTGCCTCCCTGTCGCGGGAGAGTCACGCACGCGCCACCGACACGTCCCCAACGCCCCTCCAATGCCGACCAGACACCGGGGGCCCTGGCAGCAGACTGCATTAGAGGAGAAGGAGAAAGAGGCCAGAACCCGAGCGAGTCACTGCAAAGCAGGGCCGCTGACTACCTTCTGCATCTGAGAGGCACCCTTTACCCCAAATGCCCGTCTCTTGCCCTTCTGTCTCCCCTGAATCTTGACAAGCGCTCGCCTACAGCCTGTCTCAAGGTTAACACCTGCTGGCCCTGAGCTCTGCGCCAGCTTGGCCGGCATGTCAGCGTCTGTCCTGTGATCCAGGACAACCAGCCCCACCCTCTGCGACCCTTAGATTCCTAGTCGTCAGAGCCCCCCGGGCGCCCGCTGCCTTTGTGAGGGATCAGCGGCCCCAGCGGTGGTCTCCATCTAGACTGTGCCTCAGAATCCCCCGGCTTGTGAGAGCAGGGTGCGGGGCCTCTGTGGATGTGGGTGGCCCGCTGAGTCCGCCTGTCTAGCAAAGTTCTCAGTGACATCCACGCTGCTGGCCCAAGGCCCACACTCACAACTCACACAGGCATGTGCAGCCTGGCTGACGTCCACAGGGAGGGACACCTTCCCTGGACCCCGGCACCGGAGAGGCCTGCGGCGCCAGTGTCTGGAGCAGGAACCGAGTAGAGAGGCTGAGCAGCACGGCCCCCACAGCCAGGCCTTCACACCTTTCCCCAGCAGGGCCCGTCCTCTCAGACCCGCTGCCGGCATTTTCATTATGTGCGGACCAGGGCCCGTCCCATAAAAAACAGACCCAGGACTCACGACTCTGCCCGGGGCTCCCCCTTCATGGCCCAGAGCCAGGCGGCCCCCCACCCGCGGACAGTCACGGCCACAGTCTGGCTGTGTCTTGGGCATTTGCACTGCCCCGCTCAGCGTGGCTCCAAGCCTCACACCACACCATCTCATTTTGCCCAGTTAAGAGGAGTGATGCTATTTCCACCCATGTGTTGGACCAACTGTCCTGGTCTCGCAGCGCTCAGATTCCGAAGTCTTCCTGCCTGGAGAAGTTCTGGAAGGAGATTCAACACCAATAGACCACCTGCTCCCCGGCGAGACTTCCTTGAACAGAGAAAGGGCGATTCTCAGGGTGCACGTGGTGGACGTGGCAGAGGGGAGACGTGCAGCTGAATCCAGCACCCTGTGCACTGGCCTATGGGCAAGCCCTGCTGCTGCCCTCTGGAAGGCTGGCCCGCCCATCAAAGGGGGATCCCTGCTCCCCTTTCAAAGTGCTGCTCTAGAGTTCCCCGTGCAAGGACCTAGTTCAGGCCTTGAGTTTGTGGGAGAAGCTACGACCTCAGAATCCTCAGCCTCTCAAGTGGGCTTTTCCCAGAATGGAAATTAAATGTTTGCTGAATGAATACGTGTGCTAAAGATCAAGTTCAAGGTCAGATCGGGCTCTGTCGCTCTCTCATTCCACTGTCCTTCCAGGTCTGCCACTTGCTTTCTTTTCGTGAGGGTGACCTGCATGATTTGCTCAGGGTCCCCAAGTCTTCCCAAGCCCCCGAATGGCAGGTGAGCAGAGGGTCAGGGTCTTCCTTTCCCTGCTCTTCCCCCCACGAGGTCACCTCAGACTGCCTCAAGGGACGGTCGCTGTTTCTGTTTGGTCTACTCTCTCCAAAATCTCCTTCCCAGTTCTGGTCACTATTCTATAACCCTTCCTAGCTGGTGGCAGTGCGGCCACTGCTCCGGGCACTTGCACTGTCACGTAGGACTTCCTGTCCCTCACCCGCCCCAGCGCCCCAAAGAGTCCCTTTGTGCACAAATAAATGCTGCTGGTGTGAGCTGCTGTCTGTGTCCTGGGAACACTGTGATGGACACAGTCCACATGTTTCATCACCAGACATTAAACACTGTCGTCACCACACCGGGATGAGCAGGCTGTTTGGGGGTAGAGCACGGGTCAGGTGAGGCTATGGGCAGTGTCTGGAGCCTGCCCGTGGGCTCCGGCCCCTGAGCACACAACCTGTCCAATGGTTTCCTTCTCAGACTTCAAGAATGTGGCTTTCCATGGTGTCCCAAAGACCAGATAAAGCAGGAGTGACCACCCACCGCCCCAGGGCTAGTCCCTGCGATGGGCCTTCTATGAAAATCAGGAGGCGGACAAAAATCCCACAGTCACTATGCTCAACCACAGTCCTTCACGTGGGTCTCAGAATTTCGCTTTGCAGGGCAAGACTGCACCTAGCCAGGGCAACACTAGTCATTTGGGGGATACATATTATTTAGCAACTACCATTTGCTAAACAATAACGGCAGAGGGACAGTTTACTTCCAGCACACAGAGGGTGACAGAAAAGAGACCACAATGCTCAGAGATGGTTGATCTTGTAACAGCTGTCACCCTCAGAACTACAGGATGCATATGGAATTCCTGAACTCATGCAAGTGAATATCTGAGGCTGGTGACACAGGCGGGGCTCAGGGAGCTTCTTTTCTGAGGATGTGTCTTTTTGAAAGAACTATGTTTAGTCAGAGGTTACTAAACTCTTCTTTTTACAGAACCCAGAGCTAGTCACTGGATGCAATGGTGCAGTCGGCATTTCTTTGCACACCTGCACCAAGGGAGATACTGAGCGCCCAAGAGATGGTGATGTTGTCAAGTCTGACCTCAAATCTGTCACAAGAGTCTGTTTGCATTCGTTTGTTTGGTGACCCACTGATGGCAAATCTAACCAGCTTGCTTGCACAGTTCCTTGTCCAGAGGCCAGCTGGATTTAACTACTGGTCAGAGTAAAAAGCTTAGAATCCTGGCTCCTGGGGAACTGACTTAGCCAGAATGGGTGCCTGGCAATCACTGACTCTGTGCTGGCTCCCACTGCTAGTCAAAGTCCAGAAGGGCTTCTGCCTTTCTTTTGGCAGAATTTAATAAAATAAGTGTCCTTTATCCATTTCTGTGATTACTGACTTTTGAGAAAAAACCAAGAGACAAGGGCCTTCACAGCCCCACCGACTATTTGATTTCACCCCGATGAAAGTAGGGCAGCAGCCTGACAACGGGATGGTAAGGTAATGCAGCCACAGTGCACTCACGCTCCTGGGTTCACCTCAAGCTCTGTAAGTAACGTCCTTATCAGTATTTACACAGAACAGAAACTCAAACTGCCTACTGCGTTTTATTTGTTGGCAAAATGTTCATGCTATAGTTTTTCCCCTAGACTGCATTTTCCACCTGGGTCCTTGGGCTTAACGTGGACCGCGCCAGAGCCACAGACTAAACGCTTGAGCCACCAGGCCGCACCCATTGATTAAAGTCAGTCCATTCAAAACATCCACCCACACTATCCAGCTGTCTTCATGAAACACAGTAATAACAAGCTTCATCTTATGAACGTAGATTTGCTCTTGTTATCCCACTTGCAAAGACAGTGTTAGCATGTCCTGAAGAAGGAATGGAGGCCTGGGGTTCGTGCCTGGCACTTGTCCTCTAACTGTGTTTGCAGCATCTATTTCTTGCTCCCGCAGGTCACGCATCTGGGGTGTGATATTGCCACTTGGTTCTTTTTTCCCCATGATTGCATTGGGTATTCAGGTCTTTTGTGATTCCATACAAATTTTAAAACTCTTCATTCTATTTCCTTCAGAAGCACTGGTGAGATTTTGACGGGAATTGCATTAAACCTATAGGTTGCTTTAAATAAGATGGCCATTTTAATATTGTTAATTCTTTCCAACCATGAGCAGGGGCTGTCTCCATCTCTTTGTATCTTCCTCCTTTTCTTTTCACAAAGTCCTATAGCTTTCACGGTATAACTCTTTCACATTCTCTGTTAAGTATATTCCAAGGAATTTCTTTCTTCTTGATTCTATTGCAAATGGGATCATTTTCTTGATTTCATTCTCTTCTATCATATTGTTTCTATATAAAAATGCAACAGATTTTTGTATATTCATTTTGCATCCTGTCACTTTACTGTATTCAGTGATTAATTGTAGTAGTTTTGCTGGTTTCTGATGGAGTCTTTGGGGTTTTCTATGTGTATTATCATGTCATCTGCAAACGGTGATAGTTCTAGTTCTTCTTTTCCAATTTGGATTCATTTTATTTCTTCTTCTTGCATAATTGCTCTGACTAGGTCCTCCAGCAAGATGGTAAATAGCAGCGATCATCATCGCTGTCTCTCAAATGAAATGCTGCCTCTCAGGGTTGCAGCCAGGAATGAGGTATCTGAACACAGTTCCATCGACCCGGAGGAAAACATAGTTGAGATGATTATAGCTTTTTTCGGCTATGCATGCGCATTACAAAGTAGGTCACATGAAACCCCAGGGACGGTAAGAATCTGTAAGAATATACTTAGAGTCTGTGGAGGCAGAAGTGGTTTCTGAGCTAAGGGCTGAACTCTGCTCTCAGTGCTGTCCCCACATTTAGTGGATGGAAAGCAATCTGCAATCAGGAGGTTGAATCTCAGTTTGCAGACATTCTTTCTAATCATGTGACTCTGTTCAATGTACTCAAGCCCCAGGCCTCCATCCCTTCCTCGGGAGATGCTAATACTATGGTGGCTCAGGCATTTAGTCTGTGGCTCTGGCGTAGCCCATGTAAATCTCAAGGACCCCGGCTCATGACCTGGATCCAGGGAAAAACTAACGTGAACAACTACCTGTCCCGCTGCCTGTCAGCTGGGTCCTGCCGCTCAGCGCACATCAAAGCCCTTGCAGAGCTGATTTCCATCCTCCTCAACCCACCCTGGTCCCTGCCAACCTCTCTGTTCTCTCCTTCTCTGTCCATGTCCTATAGAACCTTATAACTGGCCCTGCACTGGAGCCCCCTGACTTCAGAAAGCTGTTGGAGCCTCACACATCACACAAGCCTGGGTGCTTGGGAACACTGAAGAGCCCAGCAGGGAGGGAGGGAGGGGAGGAGGGAGGGGTGGGGAGAGAGAGAGAGACAGAGAGAGGACAGACAGACAGACAGACAGAGAGAGAGCCATTTCCATTCTCCTTCACAAAAAAATGATCTCTATGCGGCCCAGTGTCCAAGGGCCTTTGGACATGCTCTGAGCTGGTTTATTCCTCGATTTCAGGGAAAGGACATCCAGGCCAGAGGGTGCAAAGAGCTGACAGGTAGCTGGGAGCTGACAGAGTTTGCTGCTCTGCAAAGCCGAAAGATCCAGGGAGGGGTGTAATTTCTGCCCCAGATGTAGGGAGGGAACAGTCACTCAGAGGAGGAGGTTATATAGGTCTCAGGAAGGCAGCCTTCCTCTCCAAGTTATTCCCCTTATCTTACATCTGCACATTCCTGACTTCTAGAACACTCTTTATTCTGAATATAAAGTGAGGCTTACTTTAAATGTTCAGATGATTATACAATATATTCAGGGCACCCCCAGGCTCATGGTTCCCACCTCCAGGTTCATGACAGGGGTGGGGTACGGGGGACGGGATGAAATGAAATGAAACAAATAAATAAAAATGTGTCCTCCTCTCTCTTCCTTCCTGCCTGCCTGCTTTCCCTTCCTCTCCTGAAAAAACAAAAGCAGCAGTTACCTGGGTACTGGGTTCAGGAGCGTCCCTCCAAACCTCATGCCCTTCCCAGAATCTCAGAACGCGACCTCCTCTAGAGACAGGGCTGTGGCAGGTGTGATAAGCTAAGGCGAGGTCATCCTGGAGTCGGGCGTTTCCTTTATTCAGGGACTATTGTCCTTATAAGATGGTGAGGAAAGAGCCAGGTGAAGACACACACACACAGGGGAGACACCCAAGAGGAAGACAGATGGAGGCAGAGACCGGAGCCGCGCGCCTATGAACCAAGGGCGCCCAGGAGAGCCAGCAGTACGGAAGCCAAGAAAAAGGTCCAGGACAGGTTCTCTCCTAGAGCCTTTGGCAGACCCCCTGCCACCTTGGTTTTGCTTGGGCCTTCAGAGAGGGTTCCTTGCGCTCCACGGAGCATCCTCTCCCCAGCCCCAATCTCTTCTGCCAACAAAATTGGAATCCTCCAGATGCATCTGTCACTCCTCTGTCCCTGTGTCACCTTGTGCAGAAAAACTGTAGCTATACAGTGACCAGAAGAAATGGACTCTGCGGTGTCTGTAAGTCATTACGGGACTATTTCAAGAAAAAGTGCAATAAAGTCTTCCCTCTTGAGGCAGATCATAGAAGTCGTAAAGGCTTCGTTTGAGTACTTTCAACGGGACTTAAGACTCTTAGGACTCACAGTCTTAAGTCTGATCCTTGAACCAAATGTGTCTTTGGGTACACGTTCCGTTTCACACAAGAGAGTAAGCTTTGACCTTCTTTGAGCACTGGCAGAGGCCTTGGCTGGCTTCCCAACTCTCCTCCTTCGGGAGAGACTGGAAGTCAGTTCCCTGCTCTGCCTGCTGGTGGAGCTGCACTTACACGTGGTCCTCACACCCACCCACAGGGCTGCGAGCGAGGCCCACCAGGCCCACCCGGCCGGCCCTGCTCAAGGCGGGCCCCTGGGACGAGCCCACGGTCCCAGTTCTTAGGTGATCTGTTTACAGCTTCTAACACCAGGGACCAACTCATAACCAGGTCCCCTGGTTTGGATGTTGCAACTCTGTTACTCTGAGTCAGTGGTTTCCCTTTGTCTCCGGAATACCCTGCTCTACCCGCCCTTGTTTTCCTTTCCTTATCAGCTCACCCCGACACCTACCCACTCTCTCTGTGTGTGACAGACTCAAGATGCAATTGCGTCTAAGAGCTTCAGCTGCCCCTAGGGAAGGTGCACAGGTGGGTGGGCAGTCCCTGATCCCCACGTCCGCTGCCCTAGCCTCCCTGGGCAATGCCACCCTGGAGAGCCAGCCGCTGTGGGGAGTTTTCCTGGTAACTCCACCAGCCTGTTGAGTAATCTCCCAATCTGTCCTCTGTTCTTCGGTGACTCAGAGGACATCGGGAAATTATTACTAAAAAAATTCAAGAAAACAAAAAATGGAATAATTCCACTCAAGACATTTTGTAGAGGTGTGACGGGCTATGCAAAAACTTTGTATTAAGATGGCAAGTCCTCAGAGGTGGGCCTGTGCGGCTCGAGTAGCTGAGGGCTCGGGTGTGAACCACATAAGCCCAAGCACCTGGGTGAGTGAGAGGGTTGCAGAGGCAGGGAGGTGAGGGGCGAGGTGGGGGTGGAGGGAACCAAAATAAACAACTAAACAAGATAAAAATGTTTCTTCCTCCTCTTCCTCCCTCCCTCTCTCCTTCCCTCCTTTTCCTTGAAAAAAAAAACAGGCAAATTCTCCAACTTTGAGAAGACATCATTAGCTGCTGGTCTCAGTTACTCAAGAGACCAACTGCAACACAGTGTAAGAAATATTTATGGGATTTGTGTCCCTGCCTCATGAGGACATGAGTTTATTCAAGACAAAACTATCTCATACCCTCATACAGCAAATAAATGCCTGCCTGAGGAGCGCTTTCGACCCCTGGTGGGGTAGCTGAATGACAGGAATTCACACCCATTCTTAAGAGAAACTTGGTAAGTTAGTTTGCAAATTCTAGCTAATTTACCCAACACTTGATCAGCATGAACAAACCAGAGCCCAGACTGCACTAGACCTTCCTGCCATCATCTCATGAGGAGGCAGAGTAGCAACCTTTGCAGATGGGGGAGTCAGGAAAGAGAGTGTCCGTCATTTAGAACAGTGGTTCTCGAAGTGCGGTCCTGGGACCAGTCGTACCAGCAAACAGCTGGGAACTTGTGTGAATGCAAATCCTTGAGGCCCGCCCCAGACCTACTGCAGCAACCAGGAGAGGCTGGGAAACCTGCTAGCATAGCCTTCACCCATGTGATCCTATGCACACCAGAATCTGAACGCCACTGACTTAGAGGAATGACAGAGAACCCAATATTAGACGCTCTCTCTTCTGGAGGTCTGGGAGGAAGGTGTTGCTTTCCAGGGTCAGGGGCCCAAGGCCCCTCCGGTGTGGGCAATCTCGGCTTCTAATTGCACACTTACAGCCTTAGCAGGAATGCCAGTGTTCCTGGGACTTCTGCATTGTTCTTTGGTTTAAAAACCCTTCTTGGAAGAGAAAACAATGTAGAAGGACCTTCAAATGGCCAGTGAATTTATTTATTTTTTTATGCTTTACTAGGATGCTAACGTGGGAAACGCATTAGAATCATGTACAAGTCCATCCAGGAGGCTGGGGCTGGGGGGCTGGAATATAATAAATCATCTTTCATTAAGTGAATGCATTTCTCAAATTAAACTGGAGGCGCTGACAGCGGGAGCAGGAACTTGCTTCTTAGAACTTGGGAGCAGGAACTTGCTTCTTAGAACTTAAAGCCTCTTCACACTTCATCTTCAGAGTCAAATGTGTAGCAAGGAACGCAGCAGGTTCTAGAACTATCAGAACGAACGTAGGGAAGGGATTTGTGAGGACAGCACGTTTGGCACAGGTCTTACTAAGCTCTGACTCAGGAGATGGGGGTGAGAGGAGAGAGACCAAATATTCAAAATCTGAAGCAAAACCACCCCTAACACTACAAGGGTTTCAAAAAGCAATTTTTAAAGGCTATTTTGGGACCCATGAATATTATATACAATTCAAGCTTCCATGGCCCTGCACAAAGTTTTATTGGCCCACACTCTGCCCATTTGTTTACACAGATCAAATTACAAGGCTGCCGCTGAATAGTGCCAGAGAGACTACTGGTGTCCAAAGCTGAAAGTACCTGCTACCTGGCCTTGACAAGTCAGGTTTGCCTGCCTCTATGTTAAAGGGTTTGCAATCCTGGATTCTAACCAGACACTGCAGCCAGGTCAGGTATGCATTGTCACTTCCAAAGCAGCTTTCCCTCCCTTTTATTCTTGTGGATTTTGTTGTTCCTTTAAGTTTAATAAAAGCTTTAATGGTTCAGTTTGGACTCCTACGTTCCTATTCCATCATAACTTCTGTCCCTCCATTTTCAGGGTCCCTGAGTCAGTTGTGAAAGGGGGCTCCAATGAAACACACGAGCCAGCTCCAGGCAAATATTTCTCTAAGACTTATTTCTTTGCTTTTTCAGAAAGCACCTCCCAGTCATGAGGGGCAATCTAACATGAAAGCGCTATTATTTTTTTTTAAGGAAAGGTACAGGCAGGAACCGAGGAGAGTAGGCAGGCAGAGAACTGAGCAATCATCAAAGCAGCATCTGAACAGAAGCTTCTGTTGCTATTCACTCCCTAAGCTGATCTCAGTGACAGAAGCAACAAATAACCCAAAGACTTAAGGGCCAATTTGCAAACTCGAGTCAATTCCTGGGGCTAAATTTGTGTGCACACGACCCTACTGGAACTGCTAGAAAGGAGGAGCACCCCTAAGGGTGCCAAAGGCACAGATGCTGCTTGGTCATTTGGCGTCAGAACACCTCCCAGAAAAGTTTCAAGGCTGCTAGGTAGGATCAGAACTCCAGCCCAGGGAACCTGGGAAGCTGAGTTTGGGGCTGAAACCCTCCTGGCTGTCTGGCTAAGAGCATCTTTCAGGAAGGAGCAGGTCGCCACAACCGAGGTGCGCGCACCGTGGGCTCCCGCCCGGCTCAGACGACCACCCAGATGGGCGCTGACCCTTGCACAGGCAGAGAAAGTCGAGGCCCGAGGAGCCCCCTTGATCCCGACCAGGCAGGAATCCCTCCAAAACACCGGGTCGGATGGGGTGGCGACGGAAGGGCAAAGGCACCCGCTGGCGCCCAGGCTTCCACGAAGGGTGCACTGCCACTGCCACCCCGAGCGCGACCCTGGGCAGCTCAGAGCTGGGAGGGGGGCTCAGGCGGACGACAGGTCAAGGTTAACGCGTCCATTCCTGGAACGGCTGAGTCCGGGCGCCGCAGCGCCCTTCGCCCGCGCCGGGGAGCGCAGACGCCGCAGAGCCCGCCCCCCTCGGCAGAGCCCGCGAGCCGGCTCCCCAGACTGCGGGCGGCTTCCCGCCGCGCCGCCGGGTCCCCGGTTCGCGCCGCGACGCCCCCGCCCGGCCACCGAACCTACCCATGGTGGCGGCTCCGCGGGCTTCCTGCGACTGGCGAGCGAGCAGGGCAGGCGGGAGGACGTCTGTCCAAGTGTCGCCCGTCTACTTGGGTTGCAGGCCCTGCCCAACTACCTGCTCAGCTGGATGCGGGCGGGGCGGCCGGCTCCACCCCTGGGGGCGGTGGAGCGCGGGGAGCAGAGGTCAGCGCCCCTTGAGCCCCGGCAAGCGGACACCTGTCGTGGCGCGCACCTCGACGCCCCGGGTCCTCGGGGGCGGCCGAGAGGCAGCGCCTGGGCCAGGGACGCCCCAGGGGGAGCGCGCCTCCGAGGCAGCAGTTTGCTCCGTTTCCCCGCCTCACCCTGACTTGCTGACTCCTGGGGGGAAAACCCTTTTCCAGCAAGTTCTAAGGGGATGCTGCCCCTGCAGTGTGGAAACCACTGCTGGGAGGAGCGAGTGGGGGAATAATGGCCCTTTTCTGTGTGCGGCCTGCACCTGTGGCCTCACCTGAGCGTGAACGTGGACAAAGAGCTGGAATCTGGAGGACTGCACGTTTCCTTTCTTTAAGAAGAACCAGACAGCAATGCCAGAGGCATTATCTCCAGACGGTTCTGTGTCCTTACCTGACCGGCAGCTGGCGGTGGGGTTGGGCTGCAAACACCAAAAGGAACGTTCAAAAGGAAGAGGAGTTTCTACTCTCTCTTTAAAAGTTGTGGCCGAATGGACAGAAGACCCACCGTCTACACGGAGACGTGTAGACATTAACTGGATTCGATCCAGCACACAGCGATGTACCCATCACCACCTTCATCTCCAGGACTTTCCCTTTTCCCTAAACTGAAACTTGGTCACACCCCACAGCAACTTTCCTCTTACATTTGTTTTCAGAATGTCCATACTGTGTTCCAAAGAGCTTGCCTCAATTTGCGTTCCCACCAACAGTGTAACATTTCTTTCCTTTTTACCGGTGAAGAATGTTCCATTGTATGTGCATGTCAAATGCTTATCCATTCATCTGTCCCGACTGTCGTGTGCGTGTGTAAGGAGGAAGGAAGCAGGCAGGAATGAAGGCAGGCAGGCAGGCAGGCAGAAAGAAGAGGAAGAAGAATTTTACTTCAGTGAGTTGTTCATCTTGGCTTTTCACTCAGCCTGGGCTGCGATCCCCAGTCCCTGGGATGTATGCGGACTGCGGCCGCCTGAGACCAGGGTGCCCCTCTATCGTCTTCTGAGCTGCAGCAATTCCAGGAGATGCAGGAGGCCTAGTGTGCAGGGAGAGACGGGCAGCTCCTCCCCAGCAGCGGCCGGACAGCCCTGCTCCTCCTCAGGAAGGGACTTCACGGATACACACAGGCCAGCAGGTGATGTGACCTAAAGGTCTGGGGCCTCCCCCCAGTGCAGTGTTGACTGAGGGAGGAGAAGCTTGCTCTGGAGGCTTGGGAGCCGGAGTCACGGTATGTCGTCAGGTAAGCCCGGCACGAAGCTCAGGTGTGATAGCCAGGTTTCTCTGCGGGGAGGTATCTCCATGGTGGAGCTCCCGCAGCTGGGACTCCTGGGCCACTCGAAATGGACTCTTATTCCAGGGGTGCAGCTCTCAAAGTGGAGTCCCCAGACAGCAGCCTCAGCGTCACTGGGAACTCGTGGCGGAGGCAAATTCCTGAGCCCAGCCGAGATCTCCTGCAGCAGAGGTGCGAGGGTGTTTGGGCTGCAGCTGCCTTTCCAGTGGCTGCCAGGCTAGTGCTCTTTCTTCCCATGTTTACGTCACTCTTCTCCAGGCATGATTTATCCATCACAGTAGTGCTAGTGACAGGCATGAGAAAACATGTGAGCAATACAGAAACAGCCCCAAATCACAGAGCTGATTTTTAATTTCATATTTATTAAGGAAACTTGGAATTATAAAATAATATCCGCTCATACATGCAGGTTCACCATTCCTCAAATGTATGACATCACACCTTGCCCACCACTAAATTACCTCCATCACTGTCCACTGGACCCTCTACCGCTTGCTCCCACCCCCACCCCCTTCCCCTCTGGTCACCTTAGTTCTATTGTTAATGTCCAAGGGATGGTTTTTTGTTTTGTCTGTTCCTTTGCTTTGTTTCTTTACATTCCACGAGTGAGATCATCTGATTCGTCTTTCTCCTTCTGACTTATTTCACTGAGCATCATCCCCTCTAGTTCCATCCTTGCTGTTGCAAATGGCAGGATTTCCTCCTTGTAAGGCTGTGTAGTATTCCATTGCATATAATAGCACATCTTCTTTATCCATTCATCTGATGATGGACACTCAGATAGTTTCCAATTCTTGGTTATTGTCATAATGATAGAGCTGATGCTTTTTGTTATCTTTTAAGGATGATAAGAAGGGGCAAGTTACTCAAGATGGAGAAAGTCTAAGTGAAGAACAAAGCCCAATAGGGTGGAAGAGGCCGCTCTGTTAATTCTCATTACATCGGCATTGGGACGCACTAGAATTCACAGCATGGTCAGGATGCGGAGGCTGGCATGTCTAGTGGATGCTCCTTGGCATGTGGTGTTTTATAGGGGAGCTCCCCAGTCCTCCAGTTTGTCTCAAGGCAGAGCAATACCGCATTCGCCTCTATTTAACTTCCCCTTCCTCTCAGCGTGTTGGTTTCGTGAGCTTGTAACAAGCTGCTCCAAATGCGGTGTCATAAAGCAACAGAAATGTATTCGCTCACGGTTCTGGAGTCAACCGGCAGGAATCAAAGCACTGACAGTGCGCACCCAGGAGGTGGAGGGGAGAACGCTTCTTGCAACACCAGGCCCCGGTCTCTGCTTCCATCTCACATACCCACCTCCGCTGTATCTTCTCTTTTTCTGCTTTTATCAGGTCACCTATCATTGGATTGAGGACCCACCGTGATCCAGGATAGTCTCATCTCAAGATTCTTACCTGAATTCCATCTACAAATACGCTTTTCCCAAATCAGGTCACATTCATAGTTTCCTGATGGACATATCTTTGGTGCGGTGGGGTGGTAACATCAAACCCGTGATGCTTCCCAAATGACTCCAAGTCTAGAGTTTGAATGCACGGAGTTAGCATTGTTATTCAGTGTGTGGGGGTGACGAAATAACCCAAGTCACAGCTGGAAGGTGGTGTGGGGCTCTCTGCTTCTCAGTCCTTCCCCTGTCCGGGAACCTCAGTGGAGGACAATGGAGAAACTCCCAGGGATGCTTTACTAGGTCATTTGAATGAGCTTCAAGTCTTCACATCGACTGTCATTCAGTGTAACCACCCAAGGAGCACATGGCTTAGAAATGAGTGGAAGTGACTGTGAACTGATATTTTACTCAACCAGTGCGGCTAACCCCACATTGACGTGCGTAGTGCGAAAGAGACTCAACACTGACATCTACAACTAGCTTTCCTGATAGTGTTTTCTATTATTCGCATGCGGTAAGAAACGTCAGAGACAAAGTAAGCCAACTGCTAGGGCCTGACTTGTGTCCCCCTAAAATTCGTATATTGAAGTCGACCCCCCAGGTGATGGGATTAGTGGGGGGGTTGGGGGGCTTTGGGAGGCAACTGGGTTTGAGGGCGGCTCTCCCATGAGACATGAGTGTTCTTTTAAGAAAAGGCATAAAGGAGCGTACCTGCGGCTCGGGTGACTGAGACGCAGGTGCGCATCATGTAAAGTCCAAGGACCTGTGTTTGAGACCTGAGACCGGGGTGGGGAGCCTAAATAAGTACAGATGCTTCTTCCTTCCTAAGGATGCTTCTTCACCTCTTCCCACTTCCATTCTTACAAATGAAAAGACTCAAAGAGAACTTGCCCCTATCCTAGTGAGAAGGCAGGTGTCCCAAGCTAGGAGCGACCTGACTGGCTGGCACCTGATCTTGGCCTTCCTGGCCTCCAGAACTGTGAGGAAAGACAGTCCCATTTTCAAGGCCTCCAGATGAGGGTATTTTGTTCTGACCACCCCAGGTGAGTAACACACAGCAAGAGCAGCTGATGCAGCGGCGAGCATGCATACAACCTCTGAGAGGACAGTGATCTCGCCAGGCTCTACAGGTGCTAATGCAGGTGCGGGTGGGATCTCTAGGGCCGAGCTGCAGCAGGAGGTTTTCCATCCTCCCTAAGGGGAGAATATCCTTTAGGCTCCTTCTTCTTTCTAAAATGCCCTGACACCCTGCTTGCCACCCTAGGAAGTGACCGGCGGGGATTCCAGTCTAGTCTGTCTGCAGCCAGATGCGCTTGACCTTAAGCCCTACTGCCCTGAAGGCAGACCACCTGGTTCACTGTCACTCACTTTATTAAGGAGAGAGGCCACTGAGCGATCTCAAGCACAAGGCATATGGAAATGTCAGTCATATTGCCCACATTAATAGGGAGATGTTCAAAGACCGCTTCTGGCTTTCTTTTGTTTCTTTTCCCTTCTCGTTCTCTGCCAGCCCCGGAGAAAGACACACACACACACACACACACACACACACACACACACACACACGGCTGAGACCCACGTGCTGGACGCAGGAAAGCCTTATGCAGAGCTTATGAGGCAGCTGCCGTGTATCGAGCACCTGCTGTGTGTATTTCCTCCCAAAGTCCTTGCGTTTTCCAGACCTCCACGAGCAACGCCTTTGACAGTTGAGAAGTGGGTGCCACACAGCGAGCGGGCGTGCGTGCCACACCCAGAGCGCGATTTCTGCGGGACCAGCGTGCTCCACGAGGCCAAGACCCCAGCCTACCCGCGTCGCCTTGTCGGCAGTGTGGGAAAGACGTGACCATGCAGGAAGATGCTTTCCGCCTCTCGGACACGGCCCCTTTGGAACGCTCCCGAAGGACTTTAGCCGTAGGTATTTGCATGGTCGCACCCTCGGGAGGCTGAAGAGTGCGCCCGTTGGGGGTGCCGCCGGGAGGGGTGGGGGAGCACGGAGACAGACGCTTTAAGTGCTACTTCACCCTTTGAGAAACTGCCAGACTGTTCTCTCTTCCCACCAGGGTACAGGAGGCTGTGAGTGTGCCGCGGCCTTGCCAGCGCGTTTTCAGCCTGCCTTTGCGACGACAGCCAGCCATCCCAGGGTCGCTCGTGTTACTTATTTTTCATGTTTTAGACAACTTCTACCTACGTTTACTGTATTTACGTACTTTAACGTATCTAATGTACTGAACCTTCATTCGAGCATCTGAACTATTTCTTCAGCTCGCTGCCTCTAGAACAGAGCGGGCACCTCTGGTTTCTCCAAACTGTAAGGCGGGTGGCCTTCGGTGTCACTGCGGCCGAGCTACCGCTGGGCTTTGTTTTAACCGGGCGGGGGCGCAGGCGGTGGGATGGAGATGGTTGTGTCCGCAGTTTATAGATGGGAGGACGAAGAATGGGCAAGTCATCGCACTTGGAACGAGAGGCCTACTTGAGAATGATCTGTGAAACGTTGCTTTTCTGTCAACAACCGGCTCTTCCTATCATTCTCCCCCCACCAACGCCTCCTGTTGCTTCGCTCTGGAGATCTTCTCACTCTCTCTGCATCAACGTCTCCTCTCAGGAGGAACCTGGTAGGTGGCCCTCGCTGTGAACTAAATGCCCATACACCTGCAAGTGCTCCTTTTTCTGGAAAGTTCTGCATTTTGGCAGAAGGGGGACGGTCACCCACTTAAACGAAACTCCGGCTGCGGAGCCGAGAAAGCGAAGTTTTCAGAAGGCAGTTTCTTCCCAGCCTTTGGGAAGCGAGACCACACAGGCTCCCTCCTACGCACAAGACAGCTCGCTCCAGGACGCTGGGCGGAGTGGCCCGAGTCATCGTTTCTCCATGGCATCCTCTCTCACCGCTCAGTGTGGCCTGGTTTGACCAACACTGAGTGAGAACCTGTGGGGACGAGGGACACGGGCATTGCTCGGGGACACCAGGACGTATAACCAAGACAGTGTTCTCAGCTCTCTCTAGCAAAGAGAGAAAGTGGGGGGATTTCTTTAGGGTGCTGTGCTGTCTAATCTCTGTCATTACCACTGGGCACACTGCTCTCTTCCTTCATATGAAGAAGGAAGCCAACAACAACCCAAAAAGCAAATTATTATATTTTTGTAAGAGAGGCAGGAGAGGAGGAAGAAGCATTTTTTAAAAGAAGGGATGAAGGAAGAGGAGAAGGAAGTACTTTCATTTATTTGTTTTGGTTGTTCCCCTGCCCTTGAGTGGACAACCTGGGTCCTTGGGCTTTACGTGGTCTAGGCCCCAGCGGCTAGTTAGAGCCTGGCCACCAGGGCACAACACGATTTATCACTGATATAAAAATATGTCACTTGAAGGGGGGAATAAAGGCTATCAAATAATTCTTTGTGTGTTGAGAAGTCACATAGCATAACTAAAGGATATGCGCGTCATTCTCCAAGTTTACTTTCCTTAGGCGTTACGAAGGAACTAAAGAGAATTGCACATGACAGCGATTTTAAAACACCTGTATCCATCATCATCTAGATCAGCAGAGTAGATGCCAGAAGCTTTTCATCAGCTGGCATGTCACTGCTTCAGCAGGTGTTAGAAAAACATGCTTTGGAAAAGCTTCTTCCAGTTAATTAATATAAAGTCCCCGAGATATTACCAAAGTAAAAAAGAAGTAGGGAATCTTGTCATTTTCAGTGTGCTCGCCTTACTGTTTTTTTAAATTAAAAAATAATAAATTCATTAGTACTTGGTCTCAGAAATTATCCCAAGTTGTCAGGCACAAACACAGCTATGCCTTATGCATTACTGGTTTATGTGCCAATAATATTACAATTTATTCATCATTTAATGTAAGAAATATAGACACAGGAGCCTCATTTATTTGCTTTGGGTTTAGTTATGCAAAACCAGAATCTGCCAAAGGGTCGTTATCTAGGGATCTGCTTTAGTCAATTAGTACAAATTTAAAATAACATGGAATCTTGGGAAAGTACTGTGAATAAGTGCATATGTTTGATGGCTGATTTGCTCACATACAAGTATGTGATTTTATCATCTAGAATTAATAAAGATACATTATCTCTCTAAATACCATAGGTGGCACAGATTTAGAAAATCTGTTTATCTAGGTATTTCTTTAGCACATCGCTTAACTTATGTTTCAATTTTTATACCAAATTTGGCCCACCCTGGTGATCTAGCAGCTTTGTCTGCCACCTGCCCAGGGACCCAGGATCGGGACTCAGGCTGGTGGGTGGGGATGGGGGACCCAAGATGAACAACTGAATAAAATAGGTAAAGTGCTTTCTCCTCTCTTCTGCTTGCCTACTCATCTTTATTCCTGCCTACACCGTTCCTTTAAAAGTTTTTTACCAAATTTTACCAATTACTGGATTGAAAAAAAGATGCTAGACTAATTTTTAAGGCAGTGCATTAGTTTCCTACTGCTGCTGTCACAGATTACCATAAGCATAGTGGCCTGGAAGAACACACATGTTTTATAGTCCTGGAGATCAGAAGTCTACAAAGGGTCTTATGGGACTAGAAATCCAGTGTTGGCAAAGCAGGGTTCCTTGTAGAGGTTTCACGGGGAGACTCCGTCCCCTTGGCTTGTCCAACTTCTTGAGGTACCACATTCCTTGTCTCTGACTTCCCTCCATCTTCAAAGCCAGCAGTGTGGTATCTTCAGATCTTTCTCTCTCTCTGACGTCTGCTTCCTCATCACATCTCCTTCTGATGACCTCCTGCCTCCCTCCGATGAAGACCTTGTGATCACATTGGGCCCCGCTGGGTAATTCAGGATAATTTCCCTTCTTAAGATCCTTAACTTGATGTCTGTCAAGTTGTTTGCCACTTAAGGTAACATAATCGCTCAGGTTCTGAGGATTTGGATGTGTAAGTCTTTATGCCAGGGAGGGAGGTACCGTATGCTGTCTACCACAGACAGGGAAAGGAGAATAACACCATGGCATTAGCCATTGGTGCTGGCTAATGGTAACAACCAGAAGCCCATATCATTTCTTGATACTGGCTAAATAAAGGTGGTGACGCAGTTAACAAGATGCAGCTTACATGAGAGGTTTCCTTAGAGGGGATCAGTATGTCGCACAAGATAAAGCATATTTGGAAAGCCTCACATCTGATCCTCAGATTCCCAATTAGTGCATGAAACAAGGAAAAGGCAAATAAATAGGTAAAAACCTCCTGTGTCTAAATTGTAAGTTATATGTCTTCAGAATGTTGAGGGCCAAAGCTCTTTTTTGCTTCCCATGTGTGCTTAGAAAGAGTACGAATCTCCCTAGGAAAGCAGGAAGGGAGACACTGGGGGAATATTTAAATATTGTGATTCAAATTAGATCCTTTCGTTGTTGTCAGCGTAGATACCTAGCCATCCTAAAATTCCTTTGGGAATATTAAATCGATAGCCATAGGGATGAGCAACTAAAGAATATTATATCTATTCTCAAAATGTCTCCTCCAGATATTTATTACAAAGAGAAAAACAGGGAAACACCCAACAGCTACCATCTTGACCAATTGATCAAGGTCAACATCACCAAGAATAAGATAAGTCAATATCATCTACCCTGATACCATAACTGAGAAGGTTATAATATCACTTTTGTAGAATCCTTGCCCCAAAATTATCATGAGAAAACATTATACAAACACCACGAATGACATGCTACATAGTAACTGACCAATATACTTCAAAATGTGATGCTTGTGAAAAACAAGGAAGACTGAGGAACTGTCCCAGATTGGATGAGATGGAGGACATAGGGCAACTAAATACAGTGTGGGTCCTGCAGTAGAAAAAGGATGTAAAATTCAAATAAGGTCTGGTTTTAATTAGTATTGTACCATTGCTAATGTTCTGGATATGATCATTACACTCTGGTTATGTAAGATATTGACAGTAGGGAAGCTGGGGAGAGTATTTGGTCATTTTCTATACAGTTTTTGTAACTTTCCTGTAAGTGAAATTATTTTAAAATAAAAATACTTTAAAGATATGATATCTAAATATATAGACAGATAGATAGATAGATAGATAGATAGATAGATAGATAGATCTTTTAAAAACACTTTCATTGAAGTTACTCTGATTTACAAGATAATACAAGCACATATGCACAGGTTCACTATTTGTCAAATATAGGACGGCACACCCTGCCTAACACTGAATTACATAAAGTCCTCCACCTCTGTCTGTTGGACCCGCCACTACTAGCTCCCCTCTGGTAACTTCAGCTCTGTTGTTAATGTTCAGGGGTTAGATTTTGGTTTTTGTACTTTTTTATTTTCTTTAAACGCCACGTATGAGTGACATCATCCAGTATTTGTCTTTCTCCTTCTGACTTATTTCACTTAGCATCATCCCCTCTAGTTCCCTCCATTTTTCGCAAATGACAGGATTTCATCATTTTATTCATCTGATGTTGAGCACTTAGGTAGTTTCCAATTCTTAGTTATTGTGAATTTAGTTATATTTTTGATAGATGGTGATAATTTTTTTTCAAACAATAAAATAAACTTTATATTATGTAAAGGAGATAATTTTATAAGGGATATGAAATCATATAAGACATTTCCTCTTGTCTTCTAGTTTCAGTGTTGCTCGCGAGTTTAATACCAATTTATTTTTCCACTGTAGGCTTTTATTCCTGCTCTGAAAACTCTAGGTTTTTTGCTCCACTCAGGAGAATGTCTAGAAGTGGGTCTTCTAGCATTCCTTTCCTGAGAATTTTTAACTTGAAGACATCTTGAGTTCTGGGAAACTTTATTCTGTTTTACTTCATTCCTCTCCTCTGTTTCTTTGGTTCTTCTTTTTCCTAAAACAGCAGTCAGATGTTGGCCTCCTGCACTGATGTTTCTCTTTTCATATTACCTTGTCTGTCTGTTGGCATTGTAGATTTATTTTTCACCTCTTGTATTTTCATTTAGCCAAAAAACTGTTTTAATTTACAAGGGTTCTGTTTTGATTTGTTACAGATGGAATAGCTCCTTGAATTTCACCAAGGATGCAAATTGAAATTTTAAAATAAACCCCCCTGTTTTGGTCCCTAAATCACTTCGGCTCTGCTCAAGGATCTGCCATTCACCCAGGGCCTTTTCTTCTAAAAAGCTGGATTTCTTCCTCAGTCTGGTAAGCCTTATTTGTCCTTTTAAGGCATGAAGGGAGCTGTAGAGTTTCTGGGCAGCTGGGCAGGTAGGCTGGTGAGCTCCATGGGCCTTTCCTCTCAGCAGAGAGTCAGATGGTAGCAGCTGGGGTATGTGTGCCACGTGTGGGCTTGAGGCCAGTCACAGTGGTGGAAGTGTTTACACCAAGCAAGGTGATAAATGTTACTCATCAGGGATGTTTACCCATTCTCCGCATCCCAAGATTTGATTGTTAAACACTTAGGAACAGATCACTGGTAAGGTTGACAGGTTTCACTTTAGAACTATGTGGGTTGGGTTCTAATTGGCATTTTTCTAAAAATTAACACCCATAAACTTAACTGTCTCTTCCTTGTCCAAGACTCCTGACCCAGTGCAAGGAGATTAGAGACAGCTCAGTGGAGTGATGTCAAGGGGCCCAGGTTTCCTCTTGGGAAATCTCAGGAGGAGGGGGAACGGAGGCCCAAAGGAGCCAAGGAGCCCAGGTCATTGTTTCTTTCTAGCAATAAGCTCTGTACAGACTTGCTCTTGGGAAAGGAGGTTTTGCAGGCACCGCTGAATGGAGCCCACGAGCTCTGTGGAGACCCCTCTGGTCCTGGCTGGTAGCACCTTGAAGAGGCTCCCTTATCCTCTATGTGACTCTCCACTGAGGTCAACCCCGTGGCCAAGGGTGTCTTCAAACTATGAGACAATGATGACCATGATGAGGTGACATGTGGAGAGTGTAATGACAAGATCTGTCTAGTGTCTTCAGCTCTAGGCCAACTTCTCACCAGTTCACACCAGAAACAATCTGAGACACACCACTGGACCCTTGTTTCCCACTATGGGCTTGTTCTATCCACACATGTGACAGACAATCACTCCTCCCTGGCAGCCTGGGTCCAAATGGAATCATTTCTCAGTGCCCAGAAACGACCCTATTCCATGTACATTCTTTCCTCTATTAAACATCTTCTTAGTGGCACCTACTTCCAAACCACATGAACCAAGATATCTTGTATAAACAAGTTTCTTAACTCTTCTATGACTTGGCTTCCTTATCTGACAAATGGAAGAGCAAACCCTGCCCAGCATATCTTTTATGGTTGTTTGGAATATCCAGAAAAGGAATTCTCAGTTTTTAATAATATTGACTATTTTTTAATGTACTTAATAACCATTTGTATATCTTCCTTAGGGAAATGTCTATGTGACCTTTTGCCCATTTTGAAATTGGCTGTGGGTCTTCTTAATGAACTGTAAAAGTTCTTTATGTCCATTCTGAGTACAAGTCACTTATAAGAAATATGATTTGCAAATAGTTCCCACTGCTTGTCTTTTAATTTGATATCCCTTGAAATACAAAAGTTTTAAACTTTTTAAACTTATCAATTATTTAAAGGATCATGCTTTTTTGGTGATAACTATTCTTAGCTAATAAGAGCTCTTTTGTTCATTTTCCAAGATCACAAAAATTTGCTATTATATTTTCTTCTAGAAATTTTATGTTTCTTACATTGAGGTCAATGATATATTCTGAGTTGATTTTGTGTATGGTGAGATAAAGGTCAAAGTGTATTTTCTGTATATGGAGATACATCTGTCCCAATACCGATGGTTGTCTTTCCCCTACTGAATTACCATGGAACCTTTGTCAAAAATCAGCTGACCAGAAATATAACGGCTATTTCTGGACTTTTATTTCCATTGTTCTATATTTCTGCACATGTCCTTACTACACAGCTGTATAGTAAGTTTTGAAATTTGTCAGTGTAATTTTTGTTCTTCATTTTTAGGGTTGTTCCCATAGGTCCCATTTTTAGGGTTGCTCCCATAGGTCCTCCGTATTTTATATATAAATTTTACAGTTAACTCAGAGAAGGGGCAGAAGGGGAGATGAAGGGGAGGGAGGGAGGTAAGTAGGTAGGCAGGCAGGCAGGAAGAGAGGAGGAAGAAGCATTTACTTATTTTATGTAGTTGTTCATCTTGATTGTTCCCTTCTGCCCCAGAATACGAATCTGGGACCTTGGGATGTGTGTGGATTGTACCAGCCTGAGGCAGTAGACTTAACCACTACACGATCAGGGTGTGCCAACATGGTCATTCCTTTCTTAATTTTAGAATAAATCTCAGTTCTGCTTTCTATAGTGGTTGTACCATTTTACATTCTTACAAACTGTTGTACATTTATTTTTGAAAGAAGAAAACACAGGATGAACCGCATGAATCTAACAAGGGTACAGCGCGGGGTGAATCATTTTCCCTAGGTGCCAGTCTACACAATAACAGGGAGAAAACTGCATGCACAGAGGAAAGCAGGTATAGCAGAAGCAAGATTGTAAATGAGTAATGTGATAGGAAGTGTTACTTTGTGCCAAGGTTCAAGATACACGTTTCTCACTAATGAAGATATATACGTTCCATAATCACAAAAATTATTTATAAAATACATTTATGAAAAGCCTTTTTAAAATAAAAACTATGTCCTTCCCAAATGCCAATGTGCTTTCATGAATGATTTAAAGCTTTTCTTTGTGATGATAAGCTATCAAGAAGAGCTTAATATGTCTACATAAAACTATTACATTTTCATCTTCATGATTCTACATGAAGTCCATGGGCTTTGTGGCCAATAGGAGAGACAAGGCTACTGTTAACTGTGTTTTTCAGTCCCCTTCAGGCCTTGAAATAATTCCTTTAACTCTTTTGTATGGAGAAACTGACATTATAATCATATACTTTAAGAGCATTCTGTGTGCGTGCGTGCGTGTGTGTGTGTGTGTGTGTGTGTGTGTGTGTTCTGAAGGAGTAAGTAAACCTTTTGCAATAATTTCCTATTGCCACTATAGCAGATTACTGCAAGTTGGTGGCTTAAAACAACAGACACTTATTATCTCACAGCTCTGGAGACCAGAGTCCAAAATCTCAATGTCTGCAGGGCCCACCCACTCCTGGAGGCTGGAGATGAGAATCCTCCAGTCATTTCCAACTCTAGCTGCTGGCATCCCTTGGCTTGTGGGCACATCACTCTGGTCTACCTCTGTCCTTGTAACGCCTCGTCCTGTGTGTGCTGATAGCTCCCTCTACCTCCCTTTACAGGGATACATGTGATCTCAGTTAGAGCTTACCTGGGTAAACCATCTGCAGAGATGCTGTTAGCATATCAACATCCACAAATTCCAGGGTTAGGAACCCTATCTTTGTGTAGGTCAAGAATGTACCTACTATTACTGACTTAATATTTTACCATTGTCATTGGTCAGCCTCTAAGACATTTCTTTTGGGCAAAGGTCATTTGTAGAACATTCTGCAACAGAGATGTGACCTCAGTGGAACTCGACAGGGGTTCTATTTGGCACTGAGGGATATGATTGCAGAGTTAGTCAGGTTAAGAAAAAAATCATGTTAGGTACAAGATAAAGTGGCTATGAACTTCAGTTGAAGTGATGAGAAGTGGAGCTGGTATTTCTTTACTGAAAGTTCCTGTTCTCCAAATATGTACAATGTAAATGTATTAAACAAAGGAAATGTAAATGTATTAAACAAGGGACAGTTATCTGTCAGAAACTTGTGTGTGTGTGTACTTCATTCATGGTGGGCTACATAACTTGCGAACTTGAGCTAGAGACAAACTGTTCAAAAAGCAGAACAAATATGCCATTGAAGTTACTTAAATACATGATTTTTTTCATAGTTTCTTGACTTGTCATGTTATTTGCTATTTAATGTCATTTTAAGTAAAGAAAAATAAATGATTAATATAAATTTTACTGTTCACCTTTATATTATGTGCTGTCAGTTTTAAATGCAAATGTAAAAACATTAAACTCATTGCGAATCCTCAAAATTACATAACTGGCATTTCATTGCTCATACATATTTCTTCTCACTAGAACCACAGAAACACTGCACAGAAGTAACTCGCTGCTCTTATTTCACTTCATGATAAGCGCATATTCTACTAACACTCTCAACCTTTGGCTTACTGTTGAGTAAGGAGGTATAATGGGAAAAAGAACTCTGGGCTGCCCTTATCTGTTTTATTTTTCCTTCTATGTCACCATTTTCAATATAAGTCATTGGCTAACACAAGTATAAGGAAGGGAATTATAGGGCCCCTTGGTGTCTGTGTTTCTGAAATGCCATTGTCTTCTGTGTTGGAAATAAGTTTGAGTTAGGATGGAAAGTGTGACCTCTCAGTGCTACTGGCACACTGATTGCTTAGTCACGGACATGCTTTACCTTGCATTCACTCTCAGTCTCATGGAAGTCCCACACATCATGGAGCCATTGGAATTCTTGCTCATGGGGCATGGTGACACTATGCCAATGGGACAACAAGCAATGGCGGTAGATAATGCATATGGTTCTCCACTGCTCATTCACTTGTTCCAGTGTCTCGTTGGACCTACAAGTCACAAAGGCATAGACAAAATATTCAACATTTCCAGATGGACAGCAGAGCATTAAGTGATGAACAGGGCCCTTCTGAGTTTGAGGCCCTGGTCACAGGTCCATAAAACTAGCTCTTGTTTTTCTTGCCTTCACTAAGTAAAAAACATGTTTAAGTGTTGACAGTTCAGTTTGACTTCTTTTACATTCTCCCAGTTCCAGCAACATCAACTTCGGGAAACCACTAGCAGCCCCTCCAGCCCTGGAGTGAAACCTGTCTAATTTGGCATCTTAGTTTTGTTGCTTATTTTGTGTGTAGTTGGGCAGGTTACTTCACCTTCTTAGTCATAAATGTAAAATCTTAGATGATGGCACTTAACTCACAGTGGTGCTGTGGGGACGAAGGGCATAATATATAAATGTCTAATCTTGGAGTCCTATAGAACCAGGATGTGTTCACAAAAGCCATTGTTATTGTCAAGAGAAAGACCAGTTTGCATAAGCACACCTATGACCTGGCTCCAAGGAAACAGTACGGGATAGGTAGACCTGAAAAGCTCAGGTTGACTCCAGCTCAGTCAAATAGTAGTAAATTTGGGTGGTTCATGAACCTGAGTCATTCGCCTTTGTCATCAGTACATAAGGGTTCCATTGAGAGAGCATATTTCTGAAAGTGTCCCATAAAATACTGTCATTGTTAGTCCTATGCTAGTACGCTGGCCCGTCTGTTGTGTTTTGACAGGCGAGGGTTACTTAAAAGAGGCTGGACTTCAGAGAGAAACTGGATCACCCTTTTATTTTGTCCATCCTGAATATTTTGTTTTAGATGAATCTCATAGAGTGAGATTTGTTTCGTGAGCCAATGGGATGCTTTTGTTTTTTTAAATAGGCAAGCTAAGCTCATTTACACATTTGATTTTAGTCCTATATTGTTTCATATTTTTTGTTTTCATAGTTTTTATAAAGCTTTTCATGGTATGGTCATTTTTGTGCATTTCTAACAGTTTTTTAGAAATACAATTTATATTAAATGTAAAACTTTTCAATCTAAGTGTGTAGTTTGATGAGTTTGTATTTGGTGGGGGAGGAGGACTTAGCTTTTCCTGACCTCTGGGGAGGAAGATTTGTGTTTTCGTACAGGTGATCAGTTTATAGAGATAACCTAACCTTATATAAGACTCTTCATTATCTGCTTCTTCAGATATTATCAGTTGTTCCCTACTATAACCTTAAATATAGTTCATGGAAGTAACATTAAAATGTTTCTTTTTTTTTTTTTTTTTTTTTTAATCATTTTCCTCTTCTTCGATACCCAAATTAACATGTTCTTTTGGACATAGGCTTATACTTCTGTTATTTGATTGCTAGTTTTCAGGGATATTTTTGACTCCTGGCTAGTATGGATGTAGTAACTGGCAAACTTCCTCTACTCTCCACCTTCTTTCTCTCTTTCCCTGAGCCATTTATCACTTGGGTCCTTCTGCCTTCTCAAGGCACCAAACATTTGCATTCTGATCTGTGACTTTTTCTCTTTTAGTCTCAATTTTAGTCCTAAATATATTTCAGTGATCACCCTTGGTCCTTTCACCAGAAAACTTCTAAAACTGATCAGTTGTCTTTTGGTGAATACATTTCATTCATTCATAGTTCCTGAAGAGATCCTGGGAAGAAACTTCCCTGAGAAATATTCTGCTAGAAAGATGAACTGCGTTGCTTCAGTGGGGACAGCATGAAAGTCTGCTACTAGAGAGGAAAACTGGTTTTTATTAACTGGATGTGCTACCGATCTCAAAAAAGCAAAGTTTTCTAGGACAAACATTAGAGTATTGTATCTACTTTGAAGTACCCACAGACAAGCAAGAATGCCAAAACAGTGAACCAGAAACTAAGACTATGTTTTACTCTTGATTTTATTGAGCTGATAAATCCTGAGGAAAATGCATTTCTCTGTATACAAGTTTTATTATCTGCAAAATGGACCAAATAATGCTCATTTCTCTTTGTCCAAAAGATTTTGTCCTAAGATCCTTGTGTGTAATTGCCAGCAAGGACAGAGTGGATCTGCAGAGATTAGACATCAATCAACCCTCCCTGCCTGGGTCTAGTTGGTAAGTAACGCTTGCCCTCAGTAAAAACACTAGGGAATTCTCATTTTCATTGTATAAACTATTTCTCCAAAGCCAGTAACCAAGAAAAGCTAACATTCCTCCTGAAGATAAGAGTGTTACAGGTTATCAACAAAATTGAGAAGACCATTATTTTTTAGATAACTTTTCCCCCTCTGAATATAAAAGTAATACATTTTCACTCTATTTTTTTAGAAAATTCTGAAAAGTATATAGAAGAAAATCTAGAGACAGCTAATGTTATTCCTGGATTATATTTCTTTGCAGACAACTTTTTCTTCACACATACATGTATAAACCTAAAAACATTGGCTCATGTCATACATGTTGTTTTATAATCTTTTATTTTGACTCTGTCTTATGTCATGGACATTTCCCCATGTTAAATTATTGTTTGGGGATTTTTCCTTTTGTTTTTCAAAGAAAAGTGCAGACAGAAATGAAGTTAAGTAGGCTGGCAGAAAGGAGGAAGAGGAAGGAGCATCTTATTATACTTAAAAATGTTTATTTAGTTTTTTACATTGATTGCTCCCCCTGGACCTGGAATGTGAACATGGGTCCTTGGGAGGCACATGGACTATGCTCCTTTAGAGGTGGCTGACCTAACCACGACTCCACCAAGCTGTGTCTTAATGATTGTTTAATGACTGCAATTACTTTCATTGTAAATAGGTACCATTGCTGACCTATCCTTTTATTTGGGCGCTCATGTTAGTTTCTTGTTAGGAGCTATTTTAACAACACTGTAATAAATACTCCAGTACTGAAACACTGGTGTGTCTTTCCAATGATTTCACCAGTACAAATACCTAGAAACTGAAATTTCTTGGTCAGAGGATATGAACACAATTTTAGACTCTCTTTACATACGTTGCAAATTGCCTTCCAGAAATAATTTTTTTTTCCCTGGCGGTGTATGAAAGTAATCAGCCAAGTATACTAAACATGAAACAAAAACAAAAACAAAAGAAGTCCCGGGCAGCACTCTGCAGGCAAGCAGCCCCGCCACGCAGCCTCCACCCGCTTGGTAAGGGTCCCTCTGCAGCCAGTGTGGCTCTGCTCCCTCGGTCTGCTTCTTCCTCAGCCTTCTCCTGCGGCATCTGGTCTGCAGCAACCAGCTCTCTCCCCTTTCCACCCAGTGCAGCCCATACAGAAGTTTACAACGACGTGGGCAAAGCATTCGGCTGCAGCTGCGAGGCCCTCAGACCTGAATCTCACGCCAAACCTCAGGCCAGTCCTTGGAACAGTTGGTAAACCAGTCACTCGCCACTATTTGCTGTAATAGTGAGACCGAAGGTGACGAAGTGGGGTCACAGGCGAGAAGCTGTGTGGAGGAATCCATGTGTTCCCTTGGGCCTCTGGAAAATGCCTTTTTAAGTGAGAGAAGGGCAGCAAGAACTTGCATTTGTCGGGAAGGGAGCACAGCACCCAAGCTTGGGGACTCCATCTTTCTATGCCTCCATTTCTTTTACTTTTACAGGAAAACGATTTTCCAGAGATGATTTAGATGCACACGGACCATGGAGCACATAGAAGATGGTAGCACTGTCCACACACTCTTCTGCGCCTTGGTTTTGCAAACTTGAAAGTTTATCTTTCCAAATCAGTACACACAGAGGTTTCTCTTTCTTTGCCTTTCTTTTTTTTTTTTATTGTGTGGAGTGTTTCTGTTGTAAGGATATAGTATACATTACCTCAGAATCTTCTAAAAAAGATACCTTTGAAAAAATAATGAAACTCTTTATAGCTGGAATAATACTTACTTGTATACACTTTTGAATTTTAATATTGAAAGAGAAATCTTAGATGTGCTAAGTATGTGGTGATAAGTGAAAGCATAGCTAGAAAATGAACAATTCTAGAGAAACAGAAATGGCATATGGAATTCAAGGGAAAATTACTCCTTGTAGAGCTGTTACAACATTATCTAAAGTGTCCACTTTTCAACATAAAATTGAGGCAGGCGAAGAAAAGGAAACTGTGATCCCTCCACATAGGGCACATCATAAACAGAAATTCATTCGGAATTGGCCCAGACACTGGATTTTGCAGAAAAATACTTTGCAGCTGTCAAGATTATGCCCAAAGAATGAAAGGAAACCATGTTTAGAGAATTAAAGAGAAATATGTTGATATGACCTGACAAAAAGGAAAATAACAATAAAGAAATTGAAACTAGAAACAAGAACCGAGTGGAAATTCTGTAATGAAAATAACCATAACCGACATGGAAAATTCACTGGATGGGTTCAACGGTAGGTTTAAGATGGCTACAAAATTATTCTTAGAAAACAAAGGCATGAAACAATCCCCGATATGCACAGACAGAGACCACTGGCGGCCAGCAGGCCTACCTGACAGATGTGTGACATTTGCTGTGGTGTTTGTGTGGTTCAATTCAAGATCTTCTAATGACTTATTTCTAGTGGAAGAATTCAGCTTCAGATTTCAATTTCAAGTACAAAGCAGGACTCTTTCTTCACCAGATAATCAGTTTACAGGATGAGACCTCCCTAGAAGGAGCAGGTAGGTTGAAAATAACAAACACCCTAGAACAGAGGCTGTTGTATGGTTTGAATGACGAGAGTATCTTTTTGGCTATTTCTTACAACTAACCCATTCAGGAAAATAACTTAAATATCTCAACGGATCCAGCCCACAGCCTCTTTGCAAGCCTTTCTCTGCTCTGCTTCTACTTGTTTTCGAGACCGCAGAGCTGGTCATGTCTCCCCCACCCGCTCTCATTACCAGAAGAAACCCTTCTCAAAGGCCACATGACCAATCCCAAACTCCAAGGCGCCACGTAAGAGGCTCCAGGTGCTCCCTTGGCCTGAGACATCTAACTTTGTTAAGTTGGCCCAACGATGCCCTGCTGCATGTCACTGCTCTGGTTCAGGTGCCGTGACATGATGTTGTCATGAGAGGTCCCAAACGCAGCACATGGGTGGCCAGCAGGTGTCAGGTGACAAGGGAACTTGGGGAAGATTTCCATTGCAAAGTATGGTCCACTCGTGGCCGCCCTCGTGTGGGGGTGTGTCCATCTCATGATGAACCAGGCTGTTTGCTTCTGCACGTTCCTTGTTTCCTCAGCAAAAGGTTGGTAAGAAGGGAAAATGCCCAAACGGAGCGGACCGATGTCAGGAAGAGTGCTTCCGGTCCCCATCACCAGACGCCGCTTCCTCTGATTACCCCAAACAGTGAAAACTTGCTGAGTGAGTTGCAGCCAATGTGCCAGGTAGAATGGTTTCAAGTAAAACGAACTCCGATCTGAAGCCGCCACTCAGTGTCTCTGATGGCCCACAGTCCTGCTAAAGTTTTTACCCGGCTTCTTGTTTGCACCAGACCAAGCAAACAAAACATGACACAGAGCTCTGGCTGAGGAGGTCAGTCCAGGGACTTCGGAGCCCCAAAGAGGAAGGCCTAGCGCTGACTCAAGAGTCAGGAGACGCTGCTCAGGAGAAGTGACGTGACACACGACAGAGTCCGCTGCGGGGGCTGGGAGGGCGGCCTCCAGGAAGAAGGGTCAGAGAGAGCTGGCACCTGGAAGTGACTGGGTACAGGGTCGGGGGCTGCCCCAGGTTCCACACCCCACACGGGCCACGCATCAGGGATGGCGCGGGGTGAGGAAGCCGGGGAGGAACAGAGGAATTTGCATATTGCAAACAGGGAGCCAGCTACTCTAAAACGTCCAACATGGTGTGTGCCCTGGCAGAGTAGAGGTTTGGATAGGTGCCTTCAGCTGGCAGCGTCCACTACATCCCAGGGACCTGCGTCACATCCTGGGGTCAGGGGGAACAGCCAAGATGAACAACTAAATAAAGTGCTTCTTCCTCCCCTCTCTTCCTGCCTGCCTCGGCTCCCCTTTATTCTTGCTCGCACCTTTCGTCCCGGAAACCTGGAGCAATGACGGAGATGACCTTTCCCACCCTGTGTGGGGAGCCCCCTTTTCCGTCACGCTGCTCACTCTGTAGGGGTGAGGAGCAACGAGAGACGCCAGGCAGGGCTTGGACGAGGCCTTTCTCAGCATGGCAGCAGGCATGACTGTGGGGACCGTTCTACGGAAAGGAAGGCCAGCTGCGGGATTCTACGGCCCCATGACCCACTGAGAGCAGGTACACAGCTCAGGGCTCAGGTGCAAATTCTTGCAAACCTTTGAGCTCTAGACCAATCATGGAGAGGATCATTCTGGAAGTAGTGTGTTGTTATGGGTGCAGAGGGAGAATGTTAGGCATCAAGCTGATGATTTTCAGAGAGAAGAACATTCTGAGGCAATTCAGAGGCTTGAGAGGGGATCAGCTCTGCCTTTTCTTTGCTTTTCTTGGTCATTCTCTTAGTGGTGGAGACTAGCATTGTGGGGGTGCATTTTAGGGGGGTTTCCTTGTCTTGGGCTTCAAATTCTGTGTCCTGAATATCTAGGGGACGGGTCCTTTCTCCCTTTCCCCCCACTTCCCCTTATCCCTTTCTTCTTCTCACTTTTTCCCTCTCTCCATCCCCTCTCCTTGTCCTCTCTGTCCTATTAATCCAACAAGTGGAGTATTTACTAGTCACTAAGCACCATGTGCAGTGCTAGGACAAGCTGGGTGAGGTGACCTCACCTCTGCTCTTAGGAGTCTCCATTTCTAGGCAGGTTCTTCTAATACTCAGGAAATAACTGAGGCAGGCTGGGTGGAGGGTCTCAAAGCTGTATCCTCTGTAACTGACCAGTAAATGCTTTGATCAAGCATCTAAGGGAGCTTCGAACCCTGGGACATGCAGCTGAAAACTTTGTGGATCCTCTTCTCTTGAGGTTCAAAGTCTAATGCTGACACCAGTCTTTATATATCATATAATGAATACATAGAATTCCTTTAGACTCAATCATTCCTTAAAACAACTATCTTCAAGATAGTAAGAGAGCTGGCTATTTAGATGAGACTCTGACAAGCACTGTATTTCTCTGGGAGAGGTGACTCCGACTATCAGGTCCCCTTTGCTTCAGGGTGGAGATTGAGGATGGCTTAGAACTGAGATGACCAAATCTTAATGCGCTGGGGTCTTGTTGAAATGTGGATTCTGATTCAGTAGATCTGAGCTGGGGTCAAGAGTCTCTTATTTGACAAGCCCCATATGCTGGTCTACTGGAGGCTGCGGGTCTGCAGACCACATCTTGACCAAGGAGGAATCAGATCAAGACCTCTCGAGTGACATGCCAGGCTAAATAATCAGGGGATGTGAGGACGTCCTGTGCACTGCAGCACCATCAGCAGAATCCCTGGCACCTAGAGCTACCTGATTCCAGAAGCTCTCCCACCCTTAATCGTTACTACTGAAGAATGTCTCCAAACACGGTTCAATATGCATGGTTCAGTGGGGGAGGGGGCACAAAGTCATTCCTGGTTGAGAGCCACTGGGTTAGATGACTTTGAAGACCTCCGAGCCCAGGTTTCTAGAACTAAGTTCATATCAAAACCTTCTTACTCTGAAAACACACGTGACTAAGCCTGGAAAAGATGGCTCCCACAGCATCTCTAAATGTCCTTTTAAATACATATTAAAGCCACAGATCAACCTGTGTTTAAACAGCCGCATGTGGCAGTACCCGCTTCCCCGGCGAAGGCTGGGGTGGCGGTGTTTGCACCCTTAAAGAGACCCTGGTGTGTGGCTGAGCAGGGTGGTGGTGGCCGGCAGAGGACACACAGGTGCTTCAGGCAGGGACCCGGACATGTGCTGCTCACCCCAACTCATCAGCGGGAGACCTGAGGGCAATTCATCTAAACGAGTCCCTTTCTTTACAAGTGGACTTTGCTCTCACTATCTGAGGGACCTGGGAGGTGTGTGAGAGCCTGACATGGGGTTGGACAAATGGCCCTTGACTCCGTGTACATCAGTGTCCCTGACAACAGGATGGTGGCAAGTGGCCCACGTGAATTCAAGGGACAGGCCTCTCCACTGGGTTGGCCGCCTGTGAGGCCGAGAGGCCAAGAGTCTGAGCGAAGGGACCGGTCTGGAAAGTCACCATGTGTGTGGGAGGCCCCTTCTTTGTCAACGTCCTATTAGCATTTATTAGCTCCCTAAGAAAAACGAAACGGTATCTCAACAGTTGGACAAACAAATGTGTTTCAGAAGTGAGAAAAACAAGTGTCCCAAGTGCAGCGACGTGTCTGTCTCTGCCAGAGAAATCTCCCGGGAGAGCGTGAAGTGGGAAGAGCGCTCGGCCCTTTACCCGGGGACACGGAGGAGGGGCGTGTCTTCTATGAACAAGTGGGGGGCTGATGCCAAACCTTTAAAACTGGGTTTCTTTTAGGAGTAGGAAAAAGCAGAAGGGACACACATTTGAACCTGACTGAGGATTTGGCGACGCGAAGGCACAGAAGGAGTTGACAAGAGTGGTTTGGGGACAGTGGTGGCAAACTGTCCTTGGCCTAAAGCCTCCTTGACAACAGCCCTGACTTGATTGACACATGGCAGTTGGGAGCAGATCCAAGCAGCTTGGCAAAAAGGCTCCCTTCCTGCCAGAGGAGCACAGACCTGAGGCCACAGGGGCACGGTCCCTTCCTGAGGACCCCCAGGACCAGACATTCTTTGGTTTTTAGGGGCTTTTGCTGAACCTAAGGGCCATTTGTCCATTGTGCCCACTGTCCCATTCCTAGGGGAGCCTCCCAAAAAGACATAGGCTTGGTGGAGCCCTGGAGACAAAAGGGGCTGAGACCTGGCCACAGCCAAGGGAGATACTTCCTCTCAGGCCTGGGATCTCCAAAGGCCTGGGCAGGGATCCGGGGAACGCGTGGTGGCCCAGGAGGGCAAAGCCAGGAGGACAGCTCGGAAGAGAGAGAAGCTGAGTTCCCTCTTCCCACAGAAACTACAGAAGGTGACCTTCACAAGAGACCTGGGATGCAGGTCACCAGTGGGCTCCAGGGAGCAAGGGTCTACACTGGCAATGGTGCACAGCAGCAAGACCTGTGGCAATTCCGGGCACACTGCGTCCCAGGGAGCGAGCAAGCCTGGGCTCCTTCTCTGCAGAGGCGCAGAGGGTGCAGTCCCTTGACCCCTCGACACTGATCTGGAGCCACCTTTCTTATGCTGTCCAACAAGGCTTCCCCGCCAGCTGACACAATTTGCACACAGACAGCGAACTGAACTCGGAGTGGGATGTGAATCACTGTGGTGACTGCATGACTCTCCTGTCGGTGGGACTTCAAACAATGAAGCAGGAAGGCCAAGAACTGCAGGTAGGTGCAGGCGACTTTGTTTTAAATGGACTGCGATGGGGCCACTGTGTCTCTGCCTCTTAGCAAATTTTCACCCAGAACATAGGACTAGCGGATGATGCTTCGAAGTGACAATGCTTGCAACAAGGTTTCCCACTGGATTGGGGTCTCTTTCAGTTTGCAAATACAGAGCCCATTTTGGGGGTGGGACTTGGTCGAACGGTGTCCTCGTGGATGAGATGGCCACCCCGCAGCCCTGTGCAAGAAGCTGCTGACCCCAGTCTTCTCAGGCAGGATGAGGGGAAGAGGGCACCATTTTCTTCTAGAGGACACGAGCTCCGAGTCCAGGAAGGCTGATGAGCAGGTTGTGCTAGGCGCTCCCACACTGTTCACCGGAGCGGAGCTTCTGCAGCTGAGACGGGCCAAGCTGTGTGGGCCAAGAAGCGCTGGGGGGCTCAGGGGACAGACAGCTCGCTGATGAAGTCAGGGGAAATGTTGGCAGCAGATGTAGGGAAGAGACTGGGGCCAGGAGGACAATAGATACTTGATTCTCATTTATATTTTTCAGACTTTTTAATATTTTCTATCAGGAGTAAATGCTTCTTCCACAACTGGAATATATATACATATATATGTGTACATATATATATATATACACACACACACATATATATACACACTATTTTTATAAAGCAAGAAGGAGACAAAGTTTATTGGATTTTCCTAGAACACGCGATTATCACAGAGCTTATAGGGATAAATCAATCTGTTTATTCTTACTGAAATCAGCCTAGAGAGTTTCAAACATCTAAGCAGGCGGCAAATTTGAGTTTAGAACTTGGGTAGATTCTGCTCTTCATGTCTGGAATCTGCACACTAAAGTAAAATGATAATTTTAAATGTCGTATTGTTTTACTTTAAAAGTATTATATTAAGTAAGCAGCCAGAACTGTGCTTTTCCTCTGTGTTGGAATGTTTTCCACTTCTTTTCTTACCTACCAGCATGTTCAGAATTACTTTGGATCAGTTGGCGGTAGACAGAATGACCATCTCTGCCCTTCATTCCTTAGCTTCTGTTGCTTTGTGCTCGGACACTTCCCCGCGTCTTTGTAACAAGTCCCTAGAATCCTACTGGGATGTGAGCAGGGGCATAATAATGAGGAAAGATCTTATTTGAGACCAAACCTGGAAGAAATCAAGAGGAAGAGGGACACTTCTCATCGACACACGGTGAAGCTGATGTTCCATGATGTGCGGACTGGAGCCTCCTATCAGACTTTCTCGTTCAGTGCTTCTGTCACTGTTAAGTCAGGGGCATTGGAAGGACTCTGTAATCGCTTGTCTGGGACAGTGAGAGGAAGGGCCATTTGCCTCCCACTCCTGGTCACACCCTACCTGGAAAGGTGGAAAGTAGTTCCTGTCTGCTCCCAGGAACACATTGCTAAGAACCAGTCAAACAAGATCACCAGTCAACAGCGACAACTGCATTTCCCAATCTTGGTTTCACAGCAAGTGTTAGCTCCTCCAAAGACTCGTCGCCCTCACTCCTGTGCTGGTTTGGTGACAATGGTCCTATTGAAGGTTCTGAGTCTCCACATGACTGCCTCTGTAAAGACTATCTCCAAAGAAAGGTTTCATTTCGAGGTACAGGGAGATGAGGACCTCAACCTATTTCGGGAGGGCACATTCAGCCCCTAATGTTTGCTTTCTGTCTCCTGGTTTGGGCAACAGCCTCTGCAGAAGCCTTCACTGCTAAGTGGCCTTGGGCATCCACACTGGCCAGGGCATACACAGTTGAGCCACAGTTGACTGGGCTCCTGGGTCAGACAAATCCCAACGAGAAGCCCAGCTCCACCATTTACTGGGAGACCTTAGGCAATTTCTGCCATCTCTGAAGTTTAGATTCTTCATATGAAATCACCTCCTACTTAATAGGGTTGTTATGAGGATTAACAGCGACAATGTCTATAAACTGATGGCACTTGAGAGGAGCTTGATGAGAAGAGGCCAAGACTGATAACTTAAGCTAACCACCAGCTTTTGTAAGCAGTTAGGGCCTGTTCTACTCTGAGCTAATGTGTCAGACACACTGAGAAGAACAGAGTTTACCCAGAGCAGTGTTTCTACCATCCTTACTGAGTGACCCATCCTCTTGTATGGGCATCTTTCGAAGTTCAGCTAAAAATCTTATGTGCAGAACCAGAAAGTTCTTTTCAACTTCTCTCAGAATTGGTGACTTCAACATCCTAATGGTGGTTTGGATCTTGATTCAGGGGTAATGCTCTAATTTCTAAGGTTTAGAAATTCAGCCTCATTCCTTTGTGTGTGGCTCCCTTTACAACGAACAGATCATAGGTATGATGGTTGATTTTATTGTCAACTTGACTGGGCCACAAGCTGCCCAGATATTTGGTTGAACATTACGCTGGATGTTCCTGTCAGTGTGTTTTGTTTTTGTTTTTGTTTTCACGAAATTAACCCTAAAATAACCAGTAGATTAAGTGGATTGCCCTCCCTACCGTGGCTGGGCCTCATCCAATCAATGGAAGGCCCAAGCAGAACAAGTAAGCAGCGACTTAGAACAACTGAGCAAGAGAATTTGCTGAGAGCCTTTGACTAGGACACTGACTTTTTTCCCATTTTTTAATTCAAAATGAAACATTGATGTTCCTGGTTCTCCTGATTGATGACTCATCCTACAGATCTCAGGACTTGCCAGCCTTCATGATCATGTGAGCAAATTCCTTCTAATACGTCTCTTCTCTCACACACACACACACACACACACACACACACACACACACACAAACTTGTTCTCTGGAGAACCTGACAGTGGGCAGAGTACAGGTGCCCCCACCCCATTCCAACCTGTGGGACCACATTCCAGCAAATTCTAATTGACACTGACTTCAAGGAAGTACTGTGCCCATTGTTTTCACTTCCTCAAAACAAGAGGAGGCCTTGATGACCCCCTTTAACAGGCATGTCACCCTGAACTGAGGCAGAGGGAGGTACAGTGGAAAGGAATTTGCTCCAGTAATGTGTGGACAAGGAAGGGCCAGCTCTAGTCTCTGATGCCTAGTCTCTTGCTCAGTATCTGTGCATCTTGACAAACCCAGACCTTTGCTGGACCTCAGGTTGGTCTGTGACAAGCTGCCTCAACAAGAACACAGCTTGATGGGTCTGGGGTGCTCTCTGTGATGAATGTGGGTCCCACTGCATCCAGCCAAGGGCAGCAGCAGACGGCTGTCCACGGGGAGGTGCTCCTGCGGCCCATGGGAGCATTTTCTGAGAGGGACACTGGCCCTGGGACAGGCTCTAGAGAAACAAAATGGAGTCCCTCAGTCAATTCAGGGAAATACTTCTCGGTTGGGACCTATCTTGAAAGCAATGTCCAGAAGAAAGGGACTGAGGGGTTGCGTAGATGAAACTGCTCAACTTTAATTACAGTAAGAAAACCCTACACTTCCTCTCGTTTCTTCTTATAATGCCCATTAATATCCCACGTCCTTTAGCAGCAGTAATGTTCCACAGAACATGTGCAGGACAAGGCTGGTGAAAATGACTATTGAGCAAAAATTAATATGCATTTTCTCCTGTCTTTGTTTGGACTGAGTCTTGATGTAAAAAGAAAGTGAAATTTGCTCAGGGCTTGCCATGAGCCCGGCAGTACTAAGAGTTTAACTCTTACAATTCTCGGGGTCACCGACGGTGCCGGGAATCATCACAGCCTACAGACAAGGGGACTGAGACCCTCGAGAGGTAAGTAACTTGCCCAGGTTAAACAGCTTGTCTTTCTATTGGTTCGAGTCTAAATATCCTGGATCCATACCAGGCAGATTCACGAGGCTGTCTGTCCACAGTGAATTGCAATTGGAGTATTTGTTAGAAAACTCAAATGTTGACACTTATTCAAGAAGGATGCTGCGTTTTAAAGGAGACAAAATAATAAGCTTTGCCTCATTTTGCTTTGTTTTTATTTGAGGGCCATTTGGTGATGCTGGTCAAATTGAGGATGTTTCCTTTCACCCCTCGATTCCATTCCTCATAATGTATCTTTTGGAGGCAAAGTGACGCATGTAAAAACGAAGAAAACATGGATGTGTCTTCTCTTCTCTCTCTAAACCAAACATCTTTGTCCCAGTTGAAAACCCTGGGGAAGCTGGAGCAACTACAAACACATGTCCTCACCCCTGCCTCCTAGCCCTCACCCTTTCCTCTCAGCTCTACTCCCCTGCCTCCCAGCCCTGCTCCCCTGCCTCCCAGCCCTGCTCTCCCGCCTCTCAGCACTCACCCCTGCCTCCCAGCCCGGTCCTCTACCTTCCAGTCCTGGATATCCTTCTCCTGTATTTGAGGGCACTAATCCCCCACTTTTCCACATTAATAATTCTTTCCCTTTCTACTGGAATATTTTCATCAGCATAAAAGTATGTTGCTATTCTGTCATTTACTAGGGATGCGCTCTCGTGGCTCAGGCAGCTGAGATGCTGGTGTGTGGACCACCTACAGACCAAGGACCCAGATTTGATACCAGGGGTCAGGGTGAAAAATCAAAATGAACAACTCTTTCTTTCTTTTGCCCCTCCTCTTCCTTCTTCCTTGGAGGCGTCTTCCTTCTCTTCTTTCCTTTCTTCCTCTCTTAAAACAAGGACACAAACCCTCCCTGGACTAGTTTTTCTGACTATCTTCCAATTTCTCTGCTTCTTTTTGTGCAAAACCCAAAATAAGTGTTCCTACTCACTGCCTGCAACTTCTCTCCTCCGCCCTGTTGTGAATCTACTCCAATCAGCCTTCTTCGGTTCAAGGACCCACCTCAAGGTACAAGCACCCTAGAGTTTCACTCAACTCTGTGACAGACATTTGTCCCGTCTAACAGGCAACAGGACACTGTGAGTGCTGAGTTCTAGCTGCAGTCTTGACTCAGACACCCCACTAACGGAGACCAGGCCAACGCAGCGGTAGGACGACGTGGCCGGCTGAAGACAAAGGACAGGTGGCCAGCAGCTCCTGGCAGCTCTTAGCCCTTTTATAGCCCCTCCTGTTCCTTTTAATCCCAGCAACTGCTAATCCCACCTGCATGTCTGTAATCTTGTCATTTCAAGGGAGTCAGGTACACGGAACCTTTCAGGACCGCCCTTTTCACTCAGCACACTTCTCCGGAGCGTCACGGAGCGTCACGGGTGGCTGGTCTCTCGGGAGTTCACTCTGATTTACTGCTGAAAAGCACTCCAGGGCCGGATGGAACAGTTTGCTTACCTGCGCACCTGTGAAAGAACATCTGGGTTGTTTCCAGCTTGGGGCTATTACACATCAAGCTGCTATAAACAATCATGTACAGAGTTTTTTTTTTTTCATAAAGGAGAGGTACAGGAAGGAATGAAGGCGAGCAGGGGGGCAGGGAGCTAAAGGGGGAAGAGCCACTTTAATTGTTCACATTGGTTGTTCCCCCGGCCCTGGGTCTTGAACCTGGGACCTTGGTATGTATGTGGGACTGTTTCCAGGGTGCACTAGACCGCTAGGCCACCAGGGCGCACCCTGAGTACAGGTGCTTGTGTGAATGTTGTTTTCATTTCTCAGGATGAATGGCAAGAGTGCAATTTCTGGGGCATATCCGAGGACAGACATCCACTCGACCTTTAAGAAACTGCTAAACCGCTTTGCAGGGTGGCTGGGCTATTTTACTTCCTCAACAGCAACCAGGAGTGATCCAGTTTCTCCACGTTGTCACCAGCATTTGATGTCACTGTCTTATTTCAGTCACTGTGGTTCTGATTTATGCTGACTTGATGGTTAATGATGCTGAATATCTTTTCCCGGGTTTGTCAGCCATCTGTACATCCTCCCCTGGAAATATCTCCTCAAGTCTTTTGTCCACATTCTAATTAGATTTATTTTACGGTCTGTTCTTTCTTTATTCTAGATATTAGGCCTTTGTTGGATATATCAGTTTGCAAATATTTTTCCCCACTCTGTAGCTTGTGTTTTCATCCTAACAGAGTCTTATCAAAGCAAAAGATTTAATTTTTGATGAAGTTCAATGTATCAAAGGATAAAGAAAATATATCTACTTTGTACAGTAGACACATGAAGGAAACCCTGAATTTCTTTGAATATAGAGACACCCTCTCCATTTATCTTTTCTTAACATGCACTTATGAAGCCATAGCTTAGTGGCTGAGTCTGTGGCCCTGAATTGCACAATCCACCTAAAAGCCCACGGACCTGGTTCGTACTCCTGGGCCTGGCGAGCAACCAACATGAACAACTACATGAATGGATAAATGCTTCTTCCTCTTCTCTCCGCTTCCCTGCCTTCACTCCTCCTTCCTCTAAAATAAATATGTAACTCTTTAAAAAATATTTACTTACGAAAGAACCCAGGCTGTTTGTCCTATAGAGCTTTCTGAAGAATGGATTTTGCTGACTGCATTCCCTGTGCTGTCACTTAATGTGTTCCTTGTGTTTCCCTGTATTTCCTGGGTAATTGGTACTTAGAGACTTGATCAGACTCAGGTTAGAGTCCTTGGCAAGATAAATTCATAGGTGGTGGTATGACCTCCTTCAATAATGACCAGTCTTCTTAATTTTTCTGGATTCATTATGAACACATGAATTTGATGACACGATTTCAATCCATCGCTATTCTTATTCAGGTTGATGTTTATTCCATGTCCAGTTAGAAGGAGCTTCTTTAAATTCTTTGGACAGCAGGTGTCTTCCTCACTCCCCTGGCTGTCTGGTAGGAAAAGATGCTGCACTCATGGTGGACACTGTCCCCCCTCAATCTGGACCCAGGCGTTCTCAGGGAGCTCCCCATCCTTTCAGAAGGAAAGGTATTTAGAGACCACAATTTGGGCACTTCAGGGTGCTCATTAGTTACTGGCTTGCTCATTATTTTTAGGACTTTTCAGTGAACCAAGCAAAGATGTAAGTGCTTGTGTTTCACATAAATATATCCAGAGTTCAAGTTGGTATTTCCGTACCAAATTTACATCTGAAGAGTTTTACTCTCTTTGGTCTCTTATACATTGAAATTTTTTTTCCTCCCATGTCAAAAACGTGGTTCCCAATGATACCAGCATAGCTACTCATTGACTTTCTCCACCAATAAACAATAATCTCAGAATAACAATATTAATCTCACAAAACACACTACTTACACAAATGAAACAATTATTGAAAATGTATTTTATCGATCTACTTATTTGCTATCCTTTTTGGCAGCAAGATATACCCTACTCAGATATAGTGAATTTCCTGTATTTTAAAACCACTTGAAAACATTTCTTTCTGTGGATTTATGTCACCAACTTGATATATGGCTATGTTCATTTCATTTTTATTTCAATCTTGAGGAAGTTAAATTTTTAATAATTTATTTAATAATTTAATTAATTTAATACTTATGCAAATATTCATATGGTTCTAAAGCCAAATTTTAAAAAAGCAAATTATATTTTCACAGGTTTACCTTTTAATTCTGTTCCCTATATATCATTGCTCTTCTCCATGTATATATATATATATACATATATACACACACACACACACACACACACACACACATCCTTGCATATCCTTCTCCATGGCTTTTTTTTTAAAATTTACTCTTGCATATAAAAACACATAAGCAGGTATCTGTATATTTACATATATTCTCAAGTAACTGGTAGCATATAATTCAAACTTTTCTTTATCTTGCATTCTTCTACTTACAGTATTCTGAAGATCACGCCATAGCAGTATGCACAGATATATTCTTAACCCCCTTTTAAGCTATATAGTACTTCACTGTTTGGATTCACCATGCTTATGCAAATGGTCCCTGTTGATGGAAATCAAATTTGTTTTTTTAAAAAGGAGTTTCTACAATGAGTAACCTCATATGGTTAAACAAGTATCTATGGTTATACATTCTCATTTACAAGCTACCTCTCAATTTCGCATACCTATTTACAACATGCTTTTCCATGCAAAAGATTAGCATTACTTATGATACTACCTAGAATTAGTTCCCAGGTAGCAAATATCCCCGATGAAGTACTAACTACTTTAAATTCCATTACTTAACAATTTTCCCTAAGGGAGAGTAAGAGTTATTATTTAACAGGTACAGTTTCTGTTAAAGATGATGAAAAGTCTCTGAAGATGAACAGTAGGGATGGCTGCAAACAATGAGAATGTACTTAATACCCCTGATTATATGCTTAAAGTACTTAAATTGCATCTATGCATATTTTACTTCAATGAAACAAGAATAAGATTGATGGGTGATATTCAAAATTTACTGAAAAATAAAGATTTTGAAACAGGAAGACACAGATTGTTTCAATTGCTTCAGTAATATCCTAAACTTTATAGTGAATAATGGGTTTGCATGAATACTTTCATATTATGCTTCACAACTTACAAATGTCACATAAACTCTTATATGTATCCAATATTACATAAAAATGAATGATACAATAAGATTTAATGTAGAAATATTCTTCAATAAACTAATGTGTAACTTTATACTGAAATGAAAGTTTTGTACATAAAGTAAGTGAGTTTTCAAACTGACAGGAACTGTGCTTTACTGCAAATTCAATGATAACACCCTCAGCTTAGAGGCGACACCTCCCCTTCTCCACCGGTGCTGATGGTCAGTCACTGGCGGTCAGCCACCTTCTAAGCCTGTTCGTCTCCAATGGAGCATTCATTCAAATTACTCTCCAAGCATGATGATGAGATGTGAAGTTAGCTCCTTCTGGACATCTGTTTATCTTACTATACGGTGATATGAATTTTATGGTTTCTAAGTGAGGCATTTATGAGTAGGAAATTCAACTCAGTGACAGCCTCTTGTACCCATCCCTCTGCTATTAAAAATCAAGGTTTATTGAGATGAGGATGTCAGAGACGTGGGACAAACCTAGATAGACTTTTTTCAAGCCCTAAACGTGGATCGACTAATGAGTGGGCTGCAGACTCTGATGAACTGTTGTAATGCATCGCCATCTCTTCTTCACAGCCTTGTCTGTACCTGCAAAATACCTCCTTGCAGTTGACGATGAGACAATGCTTCAAAGACACTGAAAGCTCCTTGGCATCTGGGTGCTTAAGCTGTACACATATCACACTGTTTTCCCTCAACTGGTTATATATAAAAAAAATAGTGTTTAAAACCCTGCAGGCAGGAAAGCATCTATTTAATCTCTTGCAGAGATTCCTCTTCCTTCAGTCAATGGGCTGAGTGACCCCGACCGGACTGGTTGCCGGTCACCAGAGGCAGGACCAGCACTTGCAATCCAAGGGGCCATGTGACCCGGGTTCAGTGTGGGAGGACATGTCACACAGGAATGTGCGCACAGTCAGTTATTGGTGTGTTGCTGGTGTAAGTGACCACCTGTCCCAGAGTCTTCTTTTCCAAAGCAGGCAAGGGAGGCGTTAACAATGAAAGTTTTCATACAGCTGAAGAGGAAACACCAGAGGTAATAAGGTGTCTACACATAAATAATGATACAATTCACAGTCAGACACAGTGCAACGAAGTACGTGTCCGAGTCTTCTGAAGCTCTGACTCCTAGACCAGACTCTTGAAATTTGTATCATGGAATTTGTACAAAGGCAGAGAAAACGACAGAATGGATGTCCATGTGACCAACCTCAGCTTCAACAACGATCAATATCTCATCAATTTTGTTTCAACCGCTCATCCTTTTCCCATTTCCTCAGCATTTTAAAGCAAATTTTATGTATCATATTATTTCACTCCCAAATATTTCAATGTCCTGCCTCTCTTAGAGCTGTCAAAGAATAAGTACCCAATATTCACTACCAGAAAATCAGCAGTTATTTTTAATACAGTTGTGGTATGGAATGTTTAATTACAGTAGGGCAGAAATCCTAGTTAAATAAAATTAAAAACCTTTATTTTCCCAAATATAAAATGTCCTAAATTAATGTCTCAAAAGAAAATATAACATGGTGAAAGCTTTAAGTGACACAACTCTTCACCACAGGATTCGTGATTTACCAATTAAATATTCCACCACTTTGGCAAAAGGATGAAATTTTTAAAAGTTTATGAACCTAACAAAGACTATACACCTCCATATTGCACTTTTTAATGTACAGAATAAACCAGGAAAGTCAGGTGCATCGCAAACACTAAAGAACAAGTACAAGTTTGTCACAATTAAACTTAATGCAGAAGCTGATATGAGGAGTATTAAAAATGTAGAAATGTAATACATGTCTGTACAGAATGCAGAGACTATATTAACAAACTATGTACATAACAATATACTGCACTACTTTAAAATGTTTAGCATAGTTGTTTATTAATACAGGCCTTTGGTTCTAACAACTTGACTAGTTTTTAAGCTCACACGGTTTCTTAAGCTTCATATTTTCAAATGCCAGGAAATGAGTATAAAAGCATTAAACGTCCTAGTTCACTGGTACAAAAATTACAATGGTCAGTTCCCTTAGGTCATCAAAAACTAGTCACAAAAATAGTTCTTGTTATCAACCAGAATGTGCCACAGGAAAAAAAAAAATTTCAAGATTTTCCAGCATAGCCTAGAGGTGAGAGGTCACCCCAGACTCGGTTTCAGTGCTCCTATCCCTGATCTACAGTCCACAATGTTTTCCCTGGGTGGTTCACTCTAATACTACTCTATAAGGAAGAATAGTATTTAACACCAGCCTTAGAGTACCACCATACTCCACCGTTAAGACATAAAAGAAACTCTGAATATTGCCAGTGAGATTTAAAAAAATATGTGCACCCTCTTCCGACTCCTCTAGAAAATCTGCTAAGAAATAACATAGTTTTTTTATTTCCTTTCTCTCCCATTCCCCCTGACCACGCCTTGTGCTCGGTCTCCCCGTGTATTGCATGGGCCCAGTGATTAGCTTTGAAAATCATCCTGAGTTTGCAAATGACAAAACAAGTCTCCAGATTCGATCCATGAGGTGAAATCACACAACTGAGGATGAGCTGGTCATCCCATGAACCATGGTGCTCGTTGGAGTCCCACTGATGGCATTGAAGATGTGAAGGGAATTCGGCAAAACGTTCGTTTTCTCCTCCAGGGGGTAAATCTTGAGGCACAGAAATAGAACATTACCCAAGAGCAATCCTTGAACAAACTTTTCTTAAAATGGTGGGTTTTGTGGGACACACACAACTTATCATCCCAGGGTCACTGTCACTGCAAATGACGGTTGGCTTGGGCAATTTGCAGAGGGACTATGTCAGCTTATCTTGTTAATGACATTTTCCAGACCAGGATTATAAGGAAAAAGTCAAGAGCAACAAGTTTAGTTTCCTTTATAAATGAGTGAATGGAGAGTCTTCTAGACTCACCAAACTAGAAGGCGGCGTCAAGGCTATCTTACACATCCTTGATGGGGACATAACCTAGCCTTTTCCTTGGAAAAGTCTTTTAAAACTTAATCTGGAGCATCTATTTCTCTTCTGGCTGCTTTCTTAGGGTTGTACAGGTTCCATCCGGGAAAAGAGACAGTGGCAGCTCTTATGACCATGAACAAGTTTATTTTCACAGTCAATGTAGGAAGAATCCTAAGGACAAACCTTGTCCTCTCTGGAAACTCACATACACAGCTCAGAGGCTCCCCTGGAAAAATCCAGAGCAAGTCTACTCCAGGACACAATCCTTTCTGCTTAAGGGCTCCAAGGGGCTCAATCTTCACAGTTGTTAAGATAATGGAAAGTTCAAGGTGCCGTTTAGATTATGGCGCTGTGTTAAATGTCCATATTAACATTTACGTTAGTATTTTCAGCTCATCATTTCTTTCTATGTCTTCCTCTTCTAGCATCAAATGTTGGCATTCACTGCTCAAGTTTTCCATTCTGCTGGAATCTGGGGGTCTCTTGGAAAAGACCTTGAGCTCACGCCAGAAACTTGGTCCCATGAGACCCTCCCCCTCCGCTTAATTATTCACAGGTATATTTCTTTAATCACTTCAAGTACTTTCTACGTTTCTAAATGCTCAGAAGAGGGTTGCCTTCTTGTACACATGGTCATCATGCCAATGTCAGCAGTGGCCCCAAGTCAGAATAACTTTATGTGAGGCAGTTTATCAAAGTTCAGAAACATGAAATTTAAAAAACGATATTACCATTCCATCTGAACATGTTTGCATAGAGGAGAAAAATAAAGCATGGAAGTTAATGCTTAAACATTTCAGTTAGTTTCCTCACAAAATCATCACACGACATGCTAATGGACACAAATAGTCTGGTTTCCATTTGGCAAGACGTAACACAGAGGACAGACAAAAGTAGTCATGTCTCCTCAAGGCGTGAAAGCAAATTAAAAAGACTAGCACTGTGCCCAGGAAGGGGTCACAGGGTTGATGCAGAATGGACTCCTCAGAAATAACATAGAAGCTGCTCTTTGATATCCACGTGGTTCCCTGGGCAGTTGTCCCCTCTGATGACCACTGAGGACACATATTTGACCCTACTGAAAAGAATTATAAAGGAAGGCCACGCTGACTGTATAATCAGGTCAGATGCCCACAATGACTAGTCCTAAAGAAGCACTGGGGCACCAGCGTCAGCTATACAGTCACAGATTGAACAACTCTCTATATTTTTAATGGCAAAAGACATGTAATGCAACAAATAATTCCTTGAACTAGGCCTGTGTTTTCAAAGAATTGTATAAATGAAATTCTGGAAACAGTAGGAAAAGTTCTTTTTGGGGGTGGAATTTTTGTAGTGTCATTGTTTGCTCCTTTCTGTTACATTTTGGTTTCTCTGAGTTAGATTGGGGTTTGGACAGACAAAGCTTAGTTGCTCCGGCCACTTTTGAGAGCAGCAAAGAGGAGGTGGGGCTGTTCTCCAGTCATATTAGATAGCAGTGGATAAGTTGTCACCTGTTCCCCAGGTAACCTGCAGTTAGATAGTAGCAGCAGTACTGCCTTCTACATTAATCTTCACATTTTGAAATTCTATAAGGATGCTGGAGGGTTTAGGATAAGGTATACCTGAGAACCCAACAGATGCATGCTCCCCAAAAAAGAGAACTAGGAAGTCAGTGGGGGCTCACCTGCTCATGCATGATTTCAGAGAGCTCTTTTGCCATTTCCCTGTAGTTGGCCTTCATTTCTTCCTGATACTCTAACTGGTCTTCTTTAATCAGACGCTCATTCACCGCCAAGGCTTGACCACAAGACTCCACAAATTGCCTGCCGTGATTTGGGAAAGGAAAGGCGTTTAGAGAACAAAAAGTGAGTCCCACTGGTGGTATCTCTTTCTTAAATGAGCATAGCGATTACCAACACTCGAAGAGAAAAAATATTTCCAGCGCGCTTTACCTGAAAACTTCTTTAAGCAGCTTCACCTTGTTGTCAGGGTATGTTTTTGGGCTTGTGTCATCCAGGAAAGCCCGCGCGTAGGCCAGCGGACCAGCATTGACCTGGGCAAAGACCAAGAGCTTACGTTATGACAGACGTGGTCATGATCATTGGCGCAGATTCAGCTGGCTTATGTTAATAATGCTTTTTGAGTGAGTTAGTCATGACCCCTGCCATCCAAGAACTTATAATGGCCAAGAGGAAACTGAAAAAAGCCTAAATTGTGATGTCATTTGATATCATCATCTCAGCCATCCTCCTAACACTTACGTTGAGAGTTCACTTTATGTAGGAAGCATCAATGCTCAGAAAATGTAAGAACCTGTTCGAGGTCTAAGAGTCACTAAGCAAAATACCTGAGCTCAAACTCGAGTCTTCCTTTGGTATTTGTGCTGCACTACAGTGATTTCAGAGGTCAATCTGCCATGTTCAGTGAAAAATTAAAAAACATAGCCTATATACCAGTTTTCAAAAACAACTGCTCACTGAGTTGTGTGGACAGTCATGGGCAAACTGACTTGCTGCCTTAGGATGAAATGACCGTCTGAGGTTTGCAGAGGGGCCAGAGAGACTGGAAGCACTCAGCAAGTGGTAAGTGATGAGAACCATGCATCTCTCTTCCAGTTAGCCAAGAAGAGCTGTCTGAAGTTGGGTAAATTGGGAAATGTGGGAATGTGGTGAGAGGGCCAGACACTATGGTGGGAAGCAGGGCTATCCAGGCACCTGAGAGCTTAGGAAAGGACCTGACTGTGGGATTATTCGCAATTTTTCCTGGACAGTGTAATGGCGGTGTTAAAGGTATGTAAGCAGAGAGGACCACCTGTCTTGCCTGTGTTGGCAAAGCACATGGGCGGTGGTTATTACCCACGGTGAGCAGGATGCGTGCAGTAATGAATGAACTGAGCTGTGGACTCACCCACAGGAGTGCAGACAGTGGGTACAGGGGTTAGAACTGGCCCCTCTGAGACAGGAACAACTAGCTAACCTTCTGTGACAACTGGCTATGTCGTCACCTGGATATATATGGGGAACTATGTCAATAACCTGAAGATGACACACATGACTGATTATCCAAATCAATACAGAATCAATTTTAAGATGGAAAGCAGGAAGTTAACAATATTTATATGGTCTAAGAAATAAGATGGTGGAGTGCAGTGCCACAAAGCCAACTTGATGGCTATTTCCTCACCCAGGGAGGCTTTGGAGAAGGAATTACAGACATACACAAATGAAATACTAAAGTTAATTTCTTCTGGCTCCAATTTTGTTGCTACTTTGGTGGGTGCAAGCATATAAACTCAATCTCACTTCATCACAGGATCCTTTAGGCACCTGTCCAACAGCAGGCACGTTTTGCCCTTTAGAAGCTCAACCTGCCCAGTCACACCCTTTACTGGCACCCACACCCCTGCCACCACTATGCTGGCCTTTTGATAGATATTCCCAGGTCATGTTGAATGGTTTTGCTTTAAGCTGCAGAACACTGTGGCCTCTGACCCTGTTAAGTAATCAGTCACATTGCTGGAATATTTATCATATTCACTTGGTAACTTATTTTGGCACAGAAGTCTTCTAAGCCAGAAGGAAAGAGGCTGAAAACACCTGCAAATACTTTTGTGGCAAATGTCGTTTAGAAAAACATGTAACAAATTGGTGTGAATCTGGTAAAAAGTTGACAAAAATTGATTTCAGAAAAGGAAAGGAAATCCCCAAATGAGTATAATCTACATGTGATTTAACTTTCATAAACACACCCTTTTTGAAAGAAATGGATATATATGTACACGTGTGTGTGTGTGTGTGTGTGTGTGTGTGTGTGTGTGTGTGTGTATAAAATGTGCTGGAGTTATTTACATACACTTAAAGTATCAGTAAAGCCAGAAGCACAATAGTTACTAGTGGGAAGTGATTTAACATTCCCCAGTTTCATAGGAAACCATATAAGTAAGAAACCTTTAAAAGAAACTGTTTTTGACAGCACGCCTCTGTGGCTCAGTGGCCAAGGTAAGGCCATGCGCAGCCCAAGGACCTGGGATCAGGACCGTAGGCCTGGGTGAAGGAAAAAAAGAAACAAATAACCAGTATCAGTTAAAGAACACAAAAAACTATTATGAAGTATAATACACAAACCGAAAAGTGCATTAACATACGTGTATGCCTTGATGAATTTTCACGAACAGAATCTGCATCATCAGTACCCTGACGAAGGATGAGCATCCACATATGGTGCACATCACCTGGACAGCTATATCACCCCTATCTGTTCCTACATCGAAAAACCGATTCCAGATGAATTTCAGATTTACATAGGAATGCTAAACAAAGGAGGAGAACATCTTTGAAACAGATTTCAAGACATTTCTTAAAGAGGACACAAAGAAACACTACCAGTAAAGGAAAAAATGGAATCATGGGGCTAGTGAGTCACATGAGAAATTTCTGTTAGTTCAAAATACTATAGAAGTGAAATGTAAGGCAATTTTTTAGATACAATTTTCAGAGACACCAGAAAACAAGTTTTATAGGGGGAAAAAACCCTATAGCTATCCATACTTCTTTATATTTAGAAGAGTCTTGATGCTTCTAATGAGGAGCCTAGAACTGCTGAGATTATAGAACACCCCGGTGAGCTCGGAGCTTGCCCCGTCCCTGCAGACAGTTTAGGGGGAAAGGCCTCCCTTGGAGGTGGGCTTGGGTAGGGAACCTGAGGATGCAGATACTGCCTCTTCCGGTATCAGAAGAAATCACACAGACCCTGGGGAAGAGCCAGGGATCTAAACGGGGCCTGGCTGGTGTGAATGATCTGAAAGTCACCAAGGTCCAATGGAGCTTTTTCCCTCTGCGGCCCTGGGCTCAGCTTGGTCAGCACCTCGCTCACCTGAACGCTCACGCTGCCCTGGAGTTTGAGCTGCAGCTTGATCATGTCCACTTCGGCCGAGGAGCACAGCTGCCGGAGCTCAGCTACCTTCTTACTCATCTCGTCAATGGCCACCTCGATGGGGTTCAGGTCGGTGTGGTGCTGGTACATGACGGGGACCCGCTTCTTCACATACGGGAAGCAATGTATTGCTGCAGAGGAACAAGGGCTGGTGTTACTCCACAGCTTCTACAACCTTCCTAGTACTGACGTAGAAGCAGTTATCGTCCCTACTCCACAGACAAGGGACCCAAAGCTTGCCAAAGTCACATGCCAGTGGTTCACAGAGTCGGAATATTGTCCTTGATCACTGTGCATCATATAAAGTCAAGGGAGTGGGTTCCTTGCTAACTGTGAAGGCGAGAAGTATGTCTGAAGAAATCACTTGCTCTTTCCCTGCTTAATGTTCTCACCTATGAATGCCCTGGTTTTCCTGGAAGTTGTGAGATCTGAAAGAGCTAGGAGGTAGAACATAGTTTTGAAATATCAAAAAAAACAAAAAGGAAAGAAAAGAATTTTGAGAAAACACATAACAGATTAAGTTTAGAAGAGCTCCAGAAAAATATCCTTGAGAAATTCAATATTCTCCACTGAACAACTTTGATTATATGCTTAATCAATGAAATTAGAAATCAATGAAACATAAGAACTACAGATATATTTCCAACTATTTTATTTATTTTTTAAAAGAAAGGCAAAGGCAGAAATAAAGGTGAGTAAGCAGGCAGGCAGGAGGACAGAGGAGGAACAAGTATTTTGTTTTGTTTTTGTTTAGCTGTTCACATTGGCTGCTCTTCTGGAACCAGGAATAACAACCTGGGTGCTTGGAATGCAGATGGACAATACTCCTTTGGAGGTGGGTGAACTAAACACTACTCCACCAGACACACCTCCAACTCTTTACGAGCCAGAAATTCACAAACTGTTGGAATTGTACTACCAGTAAGGATATTTTGAATGTAAATACTTAAATAATATTTACATTTCCTTATACCCTTAAAAATTAATATCGTTTTCATTTAGTATAATCAGAAACCAGCACATCTCAACACCAAAGAGTTAAAAAATAAACCGCAAACAACAAAAAAAAACAACTGGTTCTGATTTGGATCTGGTTCACATTTCTACCTTGTTGCTTTATATAGCAGTTAAGCACCTAGAATATTCTCAGTTAACATATACTTACTTATAGGCATATGCTTAAATTCTTATTTTTTATCAAGAGAAAGTAAGACGGGAATGTTATTTTGGATGTATTACTATTTAGTCAGCTGCTGGGGAGGCTTTCCTCAAAAAGGGCTTATGACAAAAATCAGAAAACGGGGCCCGCTCCTGCCGACACAGGGCTCTGCTGCAACGTCGGGCAGAGCCGGAGGAAAGGCTCGCCCCCATGCCCCTCAACTGTCACACGCTCACCGAGCCGGTGTGGTCTCTAGATGCTTTACAATCTCAGGCCAAGGGCTGTGCCTCCTAGTTTTGTGGGTTCCTTGTGGACACGGTTTTAAATGAAAGCACTGGGATGGAGAAATCTTGGAAGCACAGGCTCCTCTGAGAGTGTGGAGAGAACTGGGTTTTGCTGCTTCCAGCCTGGGAGACAGCGGGGCAGCAAAGAATGCTGGCTGTGGGCACCTGACGTGCTTTACAGAGTGACCACTGCTCTCCCGTGTGTAAGGAAGATGTGCCTGGGGAGCGTCCCGGGAGGCTGACATCCGTGTCAGCACAAGCCGGGCGACAGCACCCGCACAGCATGTTTAAGTGTCGCGGGCACGGGGTGGGTAGCACTGGCAGTCCCGAGGAAAAAGTCAGCTCTCCAGATAAATTCTGTGAGCTCTCTATGGATTACACCAATTTGTGCATAATTCAGTGTGAGAATCCGCAGCCACCGCTTCTCTACTCAGGGACAATTCAGAGGGCACGCAGGGCCTCCCAGGCCAAGGTGACCTGGCCTCCCTTCCAGTCACCCCCTGCCCTCCCTGCTGACCCCCTCTTGCCTCCTCTCAGTCAGGCCCACTCGGCGTCACACACACGGGCCTGCTGGGCCAGCCTGAACACTCGTTCTGGAGGCAGTGACTCCCACTTCTGTGCCCCCATAGCTGCTCCTTCCATTCCTTCACCTCCAAGTCTGGACTTCAGACGTCACCTCCTCAGGGAGGCCTACGCTAGACACCCCATTTAAACTACGGTCTCTCAATGCTACATTTCCAGTCTCCCTTTACTGTTGTCCAGAACATGTACGCCCTAACACAGGTATGTTTACCTGTTACGTTCACTGTTTCTCACCTGCTCCCAGAGCTAGAATGTAAGCACTACGAGACAAGAGATCTTGGGGAACACTGCTTCTGCTCTGTAAATGTTGTTGAATGTATGTATAACTGCTCAAATGGCTAAATGAAAGCGCAAACTGACTTGGAAGTGGAAAATTAGAAGATGTCATCCTATTATTAATAAATGGCCCATAAGAGTGGCTTTTAGGAAAGACGAGGGAGATATGGCGGGTGATTTTAGGGTCTGGTCAGACTGTTAGAAGGTAAGGGCAGGAGAATCCTTCCAACCTGAGTGAATTTAGAAGACTCTGGAAAGTGACTGCAAAGAAACCTAACACGGGAGTTCCAGCTACAAGGAAAAGAGAGGACCATGTTGGTAGGCAGGCTCAGATGTTTACCTGGAAGTTGGCCTGGAGGGTGATTATTAGGTTTTTCAAATGATCAAAGAGTGGAGTTAACTGACTGACCTATGTAGGAAAGTGGATTTGCTGGGTTCAGAGGGCAGAGAGGGCTGGGCTCCGTCATAGCTTGGAAGGCCAAAGGTCAGGTCTAAAGCAATCTAATGGAAAAGAATCTAAGGGATGAATAAGGTAAGGACAAACTCTCAAGTTCAAAGTCTCCAGAATATTCCTGGCAATTTTATGATCCCTTCTCTAAATCTTTATTTGCCAGTGGTCATCCTTTGGATATGACCTTTGTGCTTTGTTGGACAACAATCTCCTTTTGCTTTTTGGTCAAGCTCAGAGTCAAGGCGCTCGAGCGTGGATGAAACCTGGGAAATGAAGTGCATTCTTTCCTGGGTATAATTTACACAGTTTTGATGATGAGAGGGATGGTATCACTCTCATTTCTCCAATGGAGAAACAAAGACACAGAGAAGCTGAGTGACTTGCCAAGGTGAGGGGGGACAAGACGTGGGGTCTGTAGGACCAGACTCTGCACTGTCCACTTTCTCGGCTTAGCAGCTGTCCAGGGTGGTGAGGGGGTTCTGAACAGGCATCCCCAAGAGGTGCCACTTTGCCATGTGATTGCCATGTGAATTGTTTTAAGCTAAAGGCAACTAAGGCCTGAAAGACACAGAAGAGTTTTTAACTCCCTCCTTCCCTTTAACTACCTAAATGGATTGATCTAGAAGGTCTGTTCTAGGAAGCCAGGTATCCTGGAGTTAACTCCAAAGAATATGAACCAAGGTGGTGGATAAGAGTGACTTAGAAATCTGTGAAATTCCTGTCTGTCCCACAGTCTTTTCAAGGCCCAGAAAACATTAGTTTGCCAAATACATGATGTTTTTCCTATGAATGGTGCTCCTTCCCTGTGGAGTCCCAGCCATCTACCCACTTCTCTTTAGTCTAGTAGGAGATATACCTCATTTGCCAAATCATCTTCCGAATCCCAAGTCTCTGTAGATGCCCCTAAGTACTATATCACATTGGTTTTTCTCCTGTGACTCTCTCTGATGCTCTTTGATTATTTGAGCAGTCTGGAAGAACTAAGAGGGGAAAAGGAAACTTCCCCTACCCTCCAGTGGATGTTTCCTCAGCCAACAATACACAGTACGTATCTTTGTACCACAGTGGAGGTACTCTTTGTCCTCTCCTTCTGGCAGGTCCTGAGCTTAGCAAATGTCCTTTATCTAATCTAAAGTGGTTGTGTGACAAAAAGGTAAACTGCAAGTCTGAAGGAAATCTGGTCAGGGAAAATACCCTATGGTGACTGTTTATAAAACCAATGTACTACCTAAGAGAAATCATCATCACATAAAATTCTGACCTTGACTCATCGGTGAAGGAGTTTATTTAAAGCAAACTTGCACATCATAATCACCTGGAGCGCTTGTTAAACATGACGAGCTAACCGCACCCCGCTGTCCCCAGTTTCTGATTCAATAGGTGTGGGAGGGGCTGAGATTTTGATGCTGTGCTAATCCCGGAACATTTGATCAGCACTGATTTGAGGTGCTCACAGCTGCAGAGATAAACATCGCAAGCTGGTCATTCTCATAAAATGATTCCACTTAGAAATGCAGTTATCTCGATGAATAAATCTGCGTACTTTAGGAAGAGAGTTTATTCACATATGGGGTGACATGGACAATTGCTGGTGCTGCTCCTGTGATTTAATTACTCCGTGAGCAGGAGCAGAGACTATCTTCTTAAAGGATGTAGAGTTTGTTTTTTAACATTTAGATCAGGAAAGGGAAAACATTTCTCAGGAATATGCAGTTCTGAGTTATTTTATAATGTCCCAAATTCTTTCACTGGTCACAGCTTTATTGAGTTATCAATCACAGGGCACACAATTCACCCTTTTAAAGCATACACTTCAATGGTGAAAGCCTCACCTGAAATGTAGCATTTTAAAGGTTTCCGTGTTATTTATTATTATATTGTATAGTTACAATGTTCTATTATTTTGCCCAGATGGGAAACTCCACAACATCAACTTTTAGATAAGCAGCAAGACCTTTTTCCTGGTTTCACTTAACTATGGCCACTCCTTGAAAAATGAACGTAAATAGTGGATACTGACACAATTGGCATTCTAAGCAGAACTTCCAGTCCTTTTTTTTTTTTTTTTTAATTTTAAGTCAGGAAAGCATTTTATTTTAGGTGATCCCAGTCCTGCTACTGACCCCAACCCAAGATAAATAGATGAAGCTTCTCCACAGAAGGCAACCACTCCCAACAAGAGGCTACTCTTGTCAGGAACTGGGAAATGATGCAGAAGAGATTTCTGAGCACAGGTCACCAATGCATTAATGGCTACAGAACCCCGAAGGATCCATGAAGACACAACTGCTGGTGCAGTGAGCTCTGAGGCTGCAACCACGTCAGCCCCCAGATGGAAGGGGTCCAGCCTCATTCCCTATTTATTCACTCAGCCTAAAATCTCTGAGAAGGTCCACATGGGAACCTATAGGCTAAAGTCACGTAAGAGGTCACTTCCCGTGAGGTGGACAAAGCGAACAGAGGTTACTGACGAGATTACAGGCCAAGAGAGATCCTGTGGGCTTCAGAAGGCATCTGTAAACCACCTGAGCTGGTGTGCAAAGCATTCTGGGGACACAGGGCCCAGTGTTTTCATAAGATTCTCAAAAGGACATGTAGCTGGATTAGTTTTGTCCTGAGTAGTCAAAATCAAGCACTAGATGAATATTAAACTAAAGTGGACACTGGGGAGAGTTAACTGAGCTCAAAGGGCCCTTGCAGTTCTAGAATATTCTAGATCCCTTCCAGCTCTTTGTCTTGCTGTGTGGACCTGAGCCTCAGGCGTCCGGGCAGGTACCTGTCAACACGGTGCGCCGCTTGCACTGCTCCTCGACTCCTCCCTGCCTCTTCCCAGTCTGAGTGAAGGGCATTTCAAACATGAAGCGGCGGATGTTGTGAGATCTTTCGAACTCTGTTTTCCTTTCCTGAAGTTCCTTGTCATCAAAGAAGGGGATCACGTGAGTCACCTGGATGTACGCGTACTTGGAATCCAGATCTTTAGGACTGATCTGTATGGGAACGAAGGAGATGGGAGATCGGGGTCATCTGGAGAACTCTCTCAATCAAACTAGAGCAGTATTTCCCGCTTTTTACTAAAGTTTTCAAAACTTTCAGAAAACATCCAGACTCGCCACTTAGAAAACTGCTAGCAATTTTGCTACGTTTCAAATATGCCCACATACGCACACATGTGTCTGCTCACATGTACACACATGATGAAGAAAGATATTTTTTATTTGTTGAATCATTTCATAGTATGTGTACACATGACACATGAACCACCATCTCCTAAAAATCAGGGCGTTAGCTTTCAGAACTACGATACGTTAGCAGCACACCTAACAAAAGTAACACTGATTCCCTACTGTTACCCAATACTCTACATATTATATCAGGGTCCATAAGAAAATTTCTCAAATGTCCCCAGACGGTTATTTATCACTGTGTTTGAACAGAATATAATTAATAATCACATTTTACATTTACCTGTTCGGTCCTTAGTCTTATTTAATCTAGAATTTCTCACTATATATATATTTGTTTTTTTTGTCATGATCAGTTTTTTGATGATATCAAGCTACTTTTCTCTGTCTGGTTTCTCTGATTGTTGCCAAAACTTTAATTTTACATATTTGGCCTTAGAGAGAAAAATATTTATCTTAATAAGAATGGTTAAAACCTCGGTCTCTAAATTATAATTATCTGTAGACTTAGATTAGACATAAACAGATGTCGATGAATTAATTTAATATAGGTACCAATTACCCTAACCATAAGTTTAGTTCCTGATTAACCTGACATATATGCTTTAAAAACTTCACTGCTAGAATTAGTGCACACTAATCTCTAAGACATGATATAAAATTAAAAAGGCATTTTCCATACAGAAACAAAATGTAATTTATTGGGGAGACAAGTCGATCTAATATTAATTGCACTGAAGTTTCTAGAGAAATTAAAAGGAACTTCCAAGAAATGCCAAGGATGTGCCGAGGACTTGGAAGAACCAGTGCAAGTAAACGAATGAGGACAAAATGGTTTTACTGCTTCTAAATGATCGTGAAGCTCTGTTCTTTTAACAGAGAGGTTTGGGAAGAGAAACAAAAAAATAGGTGAAAATTTCTTAAATTTTGGAAGGAAATAAAGCCATGAAGTTACTGTTTCTACTTTAGAAAAAAATCATATGGCCAACCAACAACGATTACATGCAAACTTATAAAAGTTAACTTTCCTGAGCAGAAACAGTTTTAAGCAGAGCTGAACATTCTTGTGTTGGGAGTGGTACCCTCCTAGTTGCATGTCTCTATCAGCAGAAGGCTTGGAAGGCTGGTGTTTGGAAGGAGTCTGGGACTGAGTGCTGTAGCAAGAGTCACATAATGAAAGGGACAGAATGTGTGAGAACCGTGAGGAAAGGTCATAAAGTTAAAAGCTGTAACTTGAGTCAGACTGAGGCTTCAGTTTCAGAAAAAAGGGCAAATTAGACCTTTCTGAGAAATTTGGTCTGGGAAGTAAATCTTACTAAAATCGTATGAAGTTTCGGGTTAAAAATGGACTAACAACATGCAATTATCCCTTTTGAAACGGCAGTCCAGAATTGACCAGCAAGGACGAAGAAGAGGAAGGAAGACAGCAGTGAAGGAGAGAGTTTGAGAAATTTCTGGAAGGCAAGTGCCTGGAGGTGTACATGTGACCTGACATGGCAGAACAGAAAGAGTTCTCATTCACGTTCCCATGGAGATGGGTCCTGAGTGAGTCAGTGCACCCCGATGTCTGCTGCCACAGACTGAATGTGTGCCCCCCACTTCATATGTTGAAATCTTAATCCTTAATGTGATGGTTTAGTAGGGAAAGGTGTCTGGGAAGTGATTAGGTCATGAGGGTGGAGCCATCATAAATGGAATTAGTGGCCTTATAGAAGGGACCCACAGAGATCCCTCACCCCTTCCACCATGAGGACACCGTGAGATGACTGCTACCTATGAACCAGGAAGATATCAAATCTCATTGCAACATATGTGCTGCCAGCTAGCATATTCCTGGGTCTGTCCATCCATTTGTCCATCCATCTAACAGTCAGTCAGCAAAGCATGGTGAGAAATAGACCATTAGGCCCTGCTCACATAGAGTTTAAAAAATCTGGACTAAAAATGTTGCATCGTTTTAGATGTTTATTATTTGTCAAAGAATATGTTTTTTTTAAATTGTGAAATAAATATTTGCTAAATGAAGGACATCTGGAAAGCGTAAAAATGTATTAAGTTAAAAAAAATACTTGTAACTCAAGTCCAGCCTTTTTTAATTTTTTTCCCTGGGTCTTTTTTTTTTCCATACGCATTTATGAATATATACTCTATGATCTATAATCAACCAAAACAGTATCATGTTACTGTGAAATGCCTCTAAACAGCATCATACCTTGCCCGAATCCTGTATCATTTTGACATTTTCGGAACCAAATTTATCTGAATAAAGTTTAAGGAGTCGCTGAGAAATTTCTGACAAAGGCGTGAGTTTGGGTTCTTTGTAAATATACTCCTTTCCATCTTCATCTTCAAAGAAACCCTGTGACATAAAAGCGTCATTAGAGGTATCATTGAATGTAAGCCCAAGGCTAGCCACCCATGAAAGATTCTTTTATTATTTAAAAGAAAAAAAAAAAGGGAATGAGTTTATGATAAAGCCCTATTTCAATAGGCTTTCCAAACAGGAAGGAAATGATAATATGATCTGTGGGTGAAAAGGAAAAGGAAAAACACAAAATCGCAAACTCATTCAAAAATGCTATCATCAAGTGTTGCATGAAATGAAAGACTGGGGATTCAAAACTACTCTCGCAGTAAAGTCTGGTGACAGGATTCACGCCTATTTCACATTCCCAAAGGCAGCACTCAGGAAAATAGGATTCAGCAGCCTGCCAAAGACAGGCTTCAGAAATGCACACACGTCCCTTCTCCTGACCGCTTCCCATGGACATAGCATTTACAGCATCAATGGAAGCCTCTGGGTCTGGAGTGGATTGAGCAAATTAGATGTTGTCTGTGTACATTCTGTTTGGTTTTACTGATGATAAAAATGTTAAAGAAGTAGATAGCATGTTATCAGAATTTATTTTCATGATCACCAATCATCATCTGTTTTAGCGTTAATCGTGTCTAGACACAAGAATTCAGATGACATGGGAAGTGAAAAAGGTTGAAAATTTAAGTCCAGATGGGGGTTAATATTTGAAAAAAAAATTATTTCTGTAAGTTTCTCTTTTAAAATAAAAGAGAAAATGGTGTAAAAACCCAGAGTACATAAAAAATAAAATGCAGGCTAATGTGAAACAAAAAACACCCACATCAAACTAGGAGCTTAGATGCAGTAATTTCACTACATCGCTTGCCTTTTAAGCATTTACTGTAATTACCTCCACATCTGTCTCACTGTCTGTAAACTGGTACTGCTATAAAGTCATAAAACACAATAACAGAGTAAGTTGATGCTATAAAGTCATAAAAGACAATAACAGAGTAAGTTGATGCTATATAACGCTCACAGAAAACCACACACCCTAATTAAATGAATCACAATTTAATCAGGTTAGAGACTTGGAGGTTAAACTTTCAGTTAAATTTAAACAAACCCTTCCATAGAGGGTTTCTGAAATATTACAATGGTAAATATACTTGTGGAGACATTAAATTATAAAAGACACACAGGGACAAAGGAAACAAAGCCTTAATTTTGGTTTAAAACATGCAGTCTAGATGCAGAAGAACACAGATGATTTATTTCTGTAAATGGAATAAAATGTTAATTTTTTTTTGAAGTTTGTAATGATTGGACAGATATACACACAACTGGAAAAGGAAACTTGCAAACCACACTAAAGTACCAAAGATGCTGCTAAGAATGTCTCATGGAGGGAGAACTTACCGCTGCCTTAAGAAAGGAATAAAGAAAGACAGGAAGAAAAAAAGCAGAAAGTTTACTACCAAGGAAGATCAGAATCATACTAAATATGACAAGTCATCAAATTAGCATCTATTGAAAACAGAAAATTTACAAAATACAACTTTTATAGCATTTAGAAAAAAAAAAAAAAAAAAAAGGGGACCCAGACAGCCCTTAGCACAGAGCGGAGGCTCACCTGCCCAAAGAAGGCCACGCGGAAGTACGTCCCCAGGAGCCTGCGGCCTGAGTGCATGACCTCGGTCACTTTGCTGTAGGCCCGGTGTAGTGTGTCATACAGATGGGCTAGCCTCTGGAAAGCAGAAGAAAACCCAATTTTCCCACTTGCAACCAATAGAATAAATGTCAAAAAAGGGGATGGGGTGAAAATCCCTTAGCTGCTTAAACAAAACAGAAACAAAACAAAACTGCACAGCTGGTGGTGATCACTTTGAACTATAATGCTTCCTACCCAAAAGGCTGTCTTACATATCTAGGCCCCATGAGATTTCCACATCACAGTAAGCAAATCCTACTTTCCTGTCAACATGCAATGTCGAAAATGACAAAGTTTCATGGTGCCGCTTTTAGTCTTTGCTTTTCCTGCTCCATGTGATGTTGGAAAAGAAATGAGAAGTCCTCCCTAGCCCGGGAAGGGTGGAAGGGACATAGTTTTCCCCTGCAAGGAGAGGGAGCAGAGTTCTCGGAAAAAGGCACCCGGTGATTGTAAGGCTCTGGTCTAGGACACCTTCAGAAGCGGAGTGCCAAGTCAAACAGGCCCTGTTGTTAGAAATTCAGGGTCCAAGCAGCAGAGGGACCTGTGTGTGCGGTGGCTGGTGCTGAGTGCGGTGACCTCTAGTGTCACGTGGGAAGTCAGAGACTCTCTGCTCTCCACTCCTGGTTGGCCTGTTCTCTGTGTATGTAAGAAGGTTTGGAATCTGAGTCCCTTACTGTCCTTCCAAGCAGGAAAGAACAAACCCGCTTGATACCTCAAAGTCCCTCCTCTTCTCGTAGATGGGGATGATGAGTTTATAGATGTCAGCGATGAGCTCGTAGCGTTCAGCCTTCCAGAGTCCGTCTGCACATTTCTCCAGCAGCTCCATGAGCACGTCCTGACCAGAGGGGAAAGCCGCCGGCCAGAAGAGAGTGTTACAGGGAACGTGACACGGGAGGCCTCGCAGAACACATGACTGGTTTAGACAGTTTGGAGGAAGGTTTCCAAATCTGCAATATTTTGAACCCTAACTTTGATGCTTGTAACAACTCATTGTACTTTTCTTTTTAAACAGGAAGCCTCTGTTTATTCCTGCGATCATCAAGGCAAAAATCTCTTGAAACCACTGAGCATGATAATGGAAATATAATCAAAATCATTATTCATTAATTTACAGTTTGTTTTCTGGTCTTCAGACCTCACCATTTCACAGACATCATCCACCACAAGACCTTTCCTACACAAGAGAATAATAAACATGGGAGTCATAAAGCATGGCTTAACCACTTCCCTACTTCCCGGCCTTAGATGTCATGTTGTCGTCGTTTTTTTGTTTTTTTTTTTTAACATGAACTGCACCTTAGCAGTCTCAGCTGCCTGAGCCACAAGGGTGCACCACCATTTCTTTTTAAAGAAGCTATTTTCCAAGGAGGTTTACAAATAGAAATGAAGGGCCACTGTAATTATTTCATTGCCTGGGAAAGACTGTATGGGGAAAACTGACATTGCTAACTTTCATTCAGATTATCAGTTTTCTTAGTTCTATTTCTTTTTCTTTTCTGAAGACTCAAACAATGCTGAGACATGGAGAGTTACTAAGCAAGACCCCAAATAAATATCTCAGAGCAGTTTAGCAATGGTGTGTGGGAGGCAAAATGATTCTCTCACCAACACCCTTTCTTTATTCCCTTGGAAATTCCACCTGTTTGGGTAGTCACCCTACCTCCACTAAACCCCTTGACCTCTGGAGGAAGCTTATACTACCCATAACTCAAAGGTTAGGGCATGTGGCACAGGTTTACACCAGTCAGCACAAATCTATTTCCTGTCCATAGTTATTGCTTCATTATGGGTGGACATGTGACCAAGCAGTTCATCAGGGTGAATTTGGGACAACAGATTGGAAATCTGAAGAGAGAGGTACTTTACCAGAATGGACATGAAGCAGCAGAAAGGTTAGCTGGGGGTGGCATCCACCTCATGGCCCTGGAAGGAGCCTTTCTGTCTTAGTAACAATGGAGAGAAACCCTTCCCCTTCCAAAGCAACTATCCTTGATAACTTTGTTAAACACTAGAATTGATTAGTATCTCCCTGTGGATTTCCATTTAGGAGTCAATTTATTCTACTTTGTTTAAGCCCATTTCAGTGGGGTTTCATTAATGATGCTGAGGAAATTTTCATGTGCTTACTTGTCATGCATCTGGCTTTGGTGGAATGTTTATTCAAGTCTTTGCCCATTTTCTAATGGGTTATTTTCTTACTATTGAGTTTCAAGAGTTCTTTATATATTTTATAGCAAAGTTCTTTACTAGACATGTGATTTGCAATTTTCTCCCGACATGTAGCTTGTCTCTGATTTCCTTAACAGTGTCTTTTGAAGAGCAGAAGCTTTTAATTTTAAAGTTCAATTTATCAAGTTTTTTATTTTATGGATTGTGCTTTATTTATATCTAAAAATCTTTTTTACCCCAAATTTACAAAGGTTTCCTCATATGCTTTCTTCCAGAAGTTTCAGGTTGACATTTTACAGTTAAGTCTATGCTCCATTAAGTTATTTTTAATATCCTACAAAGTACGGTCAATTTTTTTTTTTAAAAAATAAGGATGTCCAATTGTTCCAATCTGATGAATGACTATCCTTTCTCCACTGACTGCCTTTGAACATTTGTCAAAATCAATTGACCATATGTGTCTGGGACTATTTCTGACTTCTCCTCTTTGTTCCATTGATAGGAGTCTATTTTTGTACCAATAATACACTGTCCTGATTATTACTGTAGCTTTACAGAAAGGTCTCCACTGTGGCACTGATATTGTGGGTCAGATGTCTTGCATCAGGGAGGCTGTCCTGTGCATCGCAGAATGTTTAGCAGCATTCTTGGCCTCTACTCACTATGTGCCAGCAGACCAAAGCTTCTTCTTTGTGAACCCTTTCCCCAAATAATGACATTAAAATAAATGCTCCCAGACATTACCAGATTCTCCCTAGGAATGAGAGGGGGAACTGTCCCCACATGAGAACCATGGCTTTAGTCTTGAAATCAGGTAGCAGGACTCTTCCAACTGTTTCAAAGCTGTTTTAGCAAGACTAGTTCCTTTGCTTTTCCATATGCATTTTAGAATCAGTTTGTTAATTTTTACTGACTCTAACTTGAAGTTTGATTAGTGCTGCTTTGAATCCTTAAATCAGTTTAGAGAGAATGGGAATCTTAACAATATTGAGTTTTTCACTCCATTGATTTAGTTCTTTGTGATTTCTTTCTTTCAGTGTTTTATAGTTTTCAACATATAGATACTTATAGATTGATACCTAAATTTTCCTATTTTATTGATGCTATTAAAATAGTAGTTTTTAAATCTTGAATTTTTTTTTTTCAAGGAAAGTACACTGTTTGAACAGAAATGAGGCTCATCCTGCATCTTTGTTTGTAGGAATTACACAAAATAACTATTAATATAGTAAAACTATGGTATGAAAATCTGTAAAGGTGGCACATCTTGAAGACCAACTCCGCTGTGGCATAATCCACACACATTCCAAGGACTTGGGTTTGCAACCTGGGGCCAGGGAAACAAGATGACCAACTAAAGAAAGTAAGTGCCTTTTCTTCATCTCTCTTCCTGTCTGCCTGTGCTCACCTTTATTCCTGTCTACAGCTTCCCTATTAAAACAAACAGAAAACAAAATCAAACAACTCTAAAGGTGAAAAAGGTTGATTGATTTTTGTATACTGATCTTGTATCCTGTGATCTTTCTAAACCCACAAGTTTTAGTAATTTCTTTTGTAAATTACTTGAGCTTTTCTGTCACAAAAGATAACCATCTCATGTGAATATAGACAGTTCTTTCTCTTTTTTTCCTTACTGTTCTGGCTAGAACTTCTAGCACAATGCCAAGCAGGAGTAGTGAAAGCAGACATTCTTGTCTTGCTCCTAATTTTAGGAGGGATGCATTCAGTTTTTCATTATTAAGTATAATAAATGGATAGCAGGCAAGCACACAGGTGGGAAGAGAGAGAAGAAGCCTTTTTTATTTATTTTATTTAATTGATGATCTTGATTGTTCCCTGGTCCCAGGATGTAAACCCAGGTCCTTGGGATGCATGTGGCTTGTGCTGGTCGGAGGTGGCGGCTTTGTCCTCTAGACAACCAGGGTGCACTAGCTGTAGGTTTTTTTGCAGATAAAACCTTTTTCATGTTGAGGAAGCTACTTTCTTTTCCCATTTATTTATTTTTTAATTATGAATGAGTGTTAAAAATTTTCAAATGACTTTTCTGCATTTATTGAGATAAGTTTTCTTATTTTGTTAATATGGTGAATTATATTGACTGGATTTTCAACGTGGAATCATCAGTACATTCCCGGAGTAAGAACATCACTTGACATGATGCGTTTCTCTTTTTCATATATTGCTAGATTCATTTAGTAGTATATATTTTTTAAGGCTTAGATAGTTGCCTTTCGATATATTTGAGTCCTCCATAAAACTGTAAATGAAGGGTAGGACCTATATTTACTGGCCTAATATTTTATTATAGGCCTAATGCTGACTATTTATTGAGTCAAAGAAAATAAACGAAATAAAGCAGTTGTGAATTAATTTACCAGAAAGCACTATTTGGCTTAAAAATACACGCCTTTAAAGCAAGACACTTTAAGGCAAGACAGGGTAGCCATAGGCTTCCCACTACTCAAAACTGGGATAATTTTAAAATTAAGTCTAGTAATGCTTTAGAAACCAATGGGAAAAGAAAAGTGTTTAACTCCTGTCATATTTACAAGTTACAAGTATGAACCCATCACCTGTGTGACTGAATTCTATATCACTGCTTAGACAAAGGTATACCAGTTGTATCATATTTTTATTGACATGATAATTACATGGCATGCAAATAGTAAAAACAGATATATGCAGTAACTGGCATGACAGCTACAAAGAAATCAGAGAAAGTCTTAACACCACCTGTCTTCTTTGTGCATTTGTATTATGAAAGTATACACCTTTCTTAGTTTTGTCTCAAATCTTTTCCAGTGGGGAATCTAGCTAGGCTAAGCACGACAAACTTCTACGATTCTTCTCATGCTACAGTTATAAAAAACTGGATAAAAGAAAAACATACAAATAAAACTGGTATGTCAGTGTCAATATTTACTTTTTCATATTTGTAAAATTGGGGAATGTGATAAAAATCTAGCTTAATTGAGTAGTTACAAGGATAAAATGCAATTTTACCCACCAAAATGCTCTGAAAACTGAAAATTCTGTATGGTAATTTATAGGCCAGTTAAAGCTAGTCTGTCTTATTTCACTCATGCTTTCTAATCATGCTTTATATTAATTTTTCTTAAATAATATCTTACTTTTACTGGGTTAGTCAGAATTTCTTGGATGAATGAGTCAGTCTGTATTTTCTTGGTAATATTAACAACAATCCTAGGAAATAAATAACAACTGTCCTTTGCTGAGGGAAATAAGTTTTTTCAATGAGTTTATCAAAGTCTTGCATTTCTTGTATATCTGAGATCAAGGACACTGCTACCAGGTATTTACTAGCATCTTCATCCTCAGCGGTGCTGTAAGACTAGAGCAGAGGCAGAAGAACTCTTAAGACAGCCCAGTTTTCCAACAAGGATGAGAATATTATATAACCAAGGCATTCTTCTGAAAATCAAACAGTCGAAGGGCATGAAACTTTACCCATTTTAAACTATTCTTAGGTTTAACTTAGAGACTGCTCAGATGCAACCTTCTTTGCTCATCACTGGCTTTGTTTAAAGAGAAATGTAAACTTTTCACAAAAAACTGTAATTGGTTCCACTAGTGTGATATGGAACACACTGCAGATTTAAAAACACAATGATGATTGTGGTTTGGGGTCAAAGAGACCTAAATATTCTTAATTACACGCCTGAGCCATTTTTGATATAATATAGATCTAGAATAATAATTTTTTTTTTTTAAAGGAAAGGTACAGGCAGAAATGAAGGCAGGCAGGCAAGCAGGCAGGAAGAAGAATTTTAATTTATTTTTATTTTAGCTGTAAGTATTGACTGTTCCCCCCAGCCCCGGGGCATATGCATGTGGACTGCCCTTGACTGGAGGTGGTGGAGGCAGCCGCTACTCCACCAGGGCATGCCTCCTCGGGAGTAATTTTAATGTAATCCATAGAAAATTTAAAAGCTATTTTCAAAGAGTTATAAAAAATTTAACTATGTTCAGTCTGTTATTATGTCATTATTATCACATCATTTGTTTCAACATTTCACCAAACACCTACTATGTATGTGCAAGGCAGTGTGCTTGACACTGGGATATAAAACACATCTACATAAAGTTTCAATACTTTATAAAAAATGGCTGAGAAGACTTTTTTTTTAAAGAAAAGGTGCAAATAGGAGTGAAAGCGAGCAGCAGGCAGGGAGAGAGTGGAGGAAGCACTTTGTTTATTCTCATCTAGTTGTTCACATTGGTGGTTCCCCTGGACTTTGGTCTTGAACCCAGGACCTTGGATGTATGTGGAACTTTTACCAGGCTTTACTAGACTGCTAGGCCACCAGGGAACACCCACTTGACAGATTTTTGCCCAAATGGAGGTCAGGTTTTAGACTATTAGGCTCCGTGACAAAGGAAATTTGTTTGAGGAGAAGACCCTCAAAGACACACATGGTTATCTTCACATCAGCTAGAACTGATGTAGTAGAGACTCATGACCACCAGTTAGAAGACATGGGATCTACATGTTGGAATATGTGGTCAGAGGTTTCAAACACAAGCTCAACCTGCAAGTGTGGGTGAAGTCAGCCATAGAGCGAAGATTCCTGATTCTCGGCGGCCTGTTTCAGCACTCTCCCCATTGTTTGGTAAGAGACCTCCTGGCTTGTGACCTGGCCAGAGAACAGAACATACCTGGATACTCCCTGATGCTGTTTCCCAAGATTACTTTGTACTGCTTAGTTGGAAGGCTTTCTGTGCCTTTTGACACCGCAGATGACTTGTAACAAGTACACCAGCAACATATAGCTGTCTCTTTGTCCTCAACTGTATAAAATGACTCCATTAACAAACTGGGGTGTGGACTGGTGCTGGACAACCACCTCCAGTGCTCCTCTCTAAGTAAACTCATGTCTCTGTTGGACCTCTGGGTGCTTTCTTCAGTAAGTACAGCCCTTAGAGATTTGGGCCTGTCATGTGACAGCAAATCACGAGGCTAGACACTGAATTGAGAGCAACAGGGACCGATTGATTTAACAGTGGTCACTGTGTCCCTGGGTGACAGGGAAAGTCAATGACCTTATTATAGAGCTCTGAATCTCATGGGGAGAATGATCCAGAGACTAGAACTGATAAAAGATGGTGGTAAGTGTGCTGATAAAGAAATGTGTCAGGCTCAATTATAGGGTGAAGGAAGAACCAGACTAAAGTGGTAAACTTAGGTATACCCAGATTTACAACGATGCCTACTTTAAATTTACATAACGTTATAATGCAGTGTTCCTTCAACAATGTTTTGTAAAGAAAAGTACAGAGAATTAGGAATGCAGGGAGGAGTGCACGCATCCGGTGCTGGGAGAAGAGGAGCATGGAAAGGTGCAGAAAGTGATGAGTGAGTTTAAAAATGATCATGAGTTAGGCAAAAGTGAAAGGTGACAGGGAGACAAGGAAGACATTTGGAAAAGAGGGAACAGTATGGACAAAGACATAAGAGTGATGGCAGCCTGGGGTGTGAGGAATTTATAAGTAGGTTGAGAGACTGGAGTATAAAATCTGAATCAGAGCAGCAAGAAATGAGGTTAGGTGGAGGCAGAAAGAATTAGACGTAAGTTAAATTGGTATACTCAAAGTTTTCTACGTCACGAGTAACTAAGCGTAAAAAAGTGCACAATTTTATGAGACCTAAACTGCATCAAACCGGTCATCATATCATTATGCAGATTTCAGATGTGCATCATTGCAAATCAACATCGAGTGTGCTATCAACAGTCCAATTCTGTCCTTCGCCATATAATTGACTCTTTCTACTCAATTTGATGTTAAGATTTTTTTTCTAAATTGTTAACACGCACAAAGAATTAGAATCACCAGCTGGGGAATAATATCTTGATCAAACTTTATGCATCTGGGAAAGACATTTTATGGCAGTAAATGAGTTTAGAAAGATCTCAGATCTCCTAAGCTCATAAGCTATTGAAGAAGATATCTCAAGTATAATGAGTCAGGACCACTGAAAAGTGCCACAGTGATGAAACCGAGGGCCTGGAACACTTGTCTGTGAAAACAGCACCTGAAAGCTGCACATGTGCATGAAAATACATAAGACTGTGTTGTGCAGGGCATGAAGATGTGTCATTTCAACCCATTTGTTCTATTTTAGGATTGATTACCTTACCTATGAAGCTACATGTTTTCTCTTTTCTCCTTCGGAACAACAAAGCATGTGACCTAGTCAAATAATGGCGCACCATCTAGCATAATTCACACTTCCGCAGCGTTTTCATTCGCAAAGTGCCGCGAGCATCCTTGTGAAAACCCAGGCTGGGTACTGTCTGCTTCTGAAGTCAGGAAGCGTTGACTGAATGCCCTTTCAAGCCTGTTTTGCAGAGGAGGCTGAGCTTAACAACAGAATAGGATCTCCCGACCGAAAAGAATCACTGTCCACAGCACAGGTGTTTAAGGGCAGAACCTTGTTTTCCTGATGACCTTGAGGTCACCACAAGCAAAACCTAATAAAAGTGGCAGGTGCCCTCGACTGCTCTGCCTGAAGCTAGGACCAATGGGCGCCTCCTACAGCCAGAGCCAATCAACAAATGCCCCATCTTCTACTTCCTCATTCCAAAGAACTCAGAAGACGCCCCATGCAGATTTTAAGGGAACAAGATTCAGGTGTTCTTCCTCAACGGGAAGAAAGCATCCAGCACGCAGTCTGCTAAGACAACACCACATCTTGACCACACTTGATGTCCTGCACCTTATTCAGTGCCACGTGAACTCGGTAAATATTTGCAAAATAAAGCAGGTCAGTATGTGCTGAAATGAGTAAAGGGTAGAGTAGTTAGACAAGTTCTATGGGTCAAGATCACTACTCACAAGCGCTATTGTTTTGGAGAACTTTTTAATGGTGAGGCTATGCTGTGCTCCTCCTCATCTGCAGTTTTAACTTTCCCACTGTCAACCCTGTCTGAAAACACTATGTGCAGTAAGGTATTTTGAGAGAGGGAGAACATTCATTTAACTGTTATTACAACATATTGTTAGACATATTCTATTTTATTATTAGTTACTGTTGTCCATCTCTTACTGGACCTCTCCGGTTTCAGGCACCCACTGGGGGTCTTGGGATGTTTCCTTTGTGGATAAGATGGTGGGGGACTACTGTATAACTTTCATGGTTCTGAGAATATAGTCAGTCGGCGAAAAGTGGATGATCAGAGGACTCTACAGGATTGCAGTCAATTGCCAAGCTTGGAAGAAATATAAACAGAGGAATCATCAAATGTGTTCTATCTCTCTCTCGGGACGTCTGTATGTAAACATTTTATGTTTGTTATTGGCAGCTGTTTCTGGATAGAAACAATTTGGGTAATCTGAGCCAGAGACTTGCTGGCTAACTTCATACAACGTTTGCTATAACCAATGGTGAGATTTGTTGCTTTGTAAAAGAACAACTGAGTGTGCTAGATAGTTGACACTCATCATTCATGGTAATTATGTTCTATAAAGTCACTGTGAACACTCAATTAGTGAATAGTGAACCACTGTTCTTAGGGAAAAATATGGGATTAGGCTCCGCAGAGCCTCTGGTTATAAAATGCTCATCATCCCATGAGTACATAACCTAGTTTTACATGTGCTTCTGTGAGAAGGCACACAATGCAGTCCATACTGTTGATTCACCAACATTGAACTCACAGCACAAAAACACTACTGAAGCCTAAACAAAGTCCATCCAGCACACGTCTTCTCTGTAAGGCACATCGCCGCCTTCCTGTATCAAAAACCCTAGACTTCAGCACTGTCCTCGGGCCCTGTTATACACAGCAAAATCTCCAACAAGAAGCACAAACACGTGAAAGGCACTGCATTAAAATGACCAACAAAAGGACCCCTGTGCACAGCATGAGCGCTGACACAGGCAGAGTTTGACCTCAGCTGGGAATGCAGGCTCATTTTTTTTTTTTGGGCCACTGTTTTCAGGCTCCTGATGCCTCCATGGGTATTGATTCAAGGGTTACAAAGAAATTTTAGTAATTAGGCAAATCAGAAGGATGGATGGTACTTTCCTCTCTGCTCTGGAGTCTCTCAGTTCTACCTTCCCTAGCTCCACGCCTGGGGAGGCCAACATATCAGGACAATTGGCTTGCATGACGGGCTTCCTGTCCTCTGGCTGCAGGCTGAATTGGGCCAATGGAAGGGCAAGAGGAGAGTGAGGGGAGGTGGCTACTCACTTGCTCCTTTCTGCCAACGTGGCAGGGATGAGTTCCCCCCATAAAGCTCACTAGTCCTGTCAGATGCCCCTGTGTAGTTTCTCTTTTTTCTTAGCCCACAGCTTAAAGGTACTAACTGCTGCTAATAACTTCTATAACATTCCTGGTTGCTTTCCCTAGACCCTGTACAAACTCTTCGATCCTCCAGCGTGGCAGGCATCGCTTTCCAAGACCTTGACTGTATGGAATGGATTTCAAAGGATGAGCAGTGTAGAATTTTGATAACACAGAGAATTCAGAATTCTTGTGTCTGCACAGGCTCCAACTAGTGAAACACAATTGTCAACAGGAATGGGATGTTTCTCTATTACAAGCCCAAACCAGGAGGGATTCTGTTATTTAGATCAGAGTCTGAAAAGATGAACTGCTACCATTAAGAATTCATTTGAGGACTGCTCCTAGGAGAATTGGATATTTTTAGGCAACTCCATTAAAACTATGTTAGGAGGGCATCTAAAGAATTTAAATGTACTTAATGCAGATTAAAAGGGCAAAGACTTTTAGTAAACTACTCATTTTCCCATCACCTTCTTCCAAAACTCCTTCTCAGGCAATGATTTTCAACTTTTTTTTTTTTAATCGAAGGAAGCATCCTGATGTTAGAGCAAACATCAATATGGCGATTTCTGTTCCCCTGGCTTTAAGCACGCAGCATACTCTTTCCACTCCTGGCTAGTTTCAGTCTTGACATACAGGGCTTGCTCTGGCCTCCGCAAACCTACTGTATCACATCCTAATCATTGTAGGTGGTCATGTACTACGGACCTTGTTAAAGATTTACTAACTTACAGCTTCAAGGACAGGGTAGAAAATCCATATTTGGATGATAACTGATAAAGTTACCCTTGTCACAAGTTCAGTTATTACTCAGAGTGGGTGCCATGTACACATGTTCTCAATAAAGTCTGCACTTGATTCCATATGTTAATTCCCAAGGCTGTAATGACTATTCCAGTCTATTATTTAATCAGATGAGCTAAGATGTCTCATCCCTGAGGGACTAGTTACTGAAATCTGTTTATTTTCAAATCTCTTATTGTTCTTAGCATCGTGGCTTTCCTTACTGAAGCTGGAACAAAATGCTCCTCTCTGGAGGTTTGCCCTCATCCTGGGGACAGGGCGCTTTCTACAAGGAGACATGTGCATGCCTCTTCTTGGGGAAAAACCCAGTCAAAACTCACCTTTCAGCAAGGAGTGCAAAGCCAAATGCACCCAGGCCTTGTTATCTCAGAGTAAAGAATTAAAAGTCTCTACTGAGCCACCATTTCAAGGTGGAGAGAGAGCCGGACTACAACTGGCATGGAATAATCAACTGCTTTTTTATTTCTAGGATACCTAGAAAATTTTATTGTGGTTGAAATTATTTTAATATCTAAATGTGAAACAAATTCTCCTTTCTTTAGTTTAAATTTAATTTGGAGGGTGATTCGAGACTATATAATTTATGATAGGTCTTAAACTTTTGGGACTTAAAATCCCTTTACAGATCATAAAAACTACTGAGACCTTTTATGGGTGTTTTCTCTCAATCTTTATAATATTAGGAGTGGGAAAAATATAAAAGACTTATTAAGTTATTTGAAAATGATAGACCTATTATGTGCTAACAAAAATAACATTTAATGAAGATTCCGCACCCCCCCCCAAATTAAAGCGTTGTATCATTTTACATTTTTGCAACTCTCTTTAGTGTTTGATGCTGTAAGAGAAACCTGGGCTCTCCTATCTACTTCTGCATTCGATCTGTTTGATAAGTTAACACAGAAAATTCAGCCATACAGATGTTTATTTGGAAAAGTCAGGACCTCAAAGGATTCCTAAAAGGGTCCTGGGAACCCAGGATCACACTTTGAGCATCACAGACTTAGGGAACTGGCTGATACCATAAACGATGTTTGTTCGTGGGCCTACTCACTGACAAGAACGTGTTTTAAAGTGTACTATGAACGGCAGGCCTTCTACATCCTAGAAACAAATAACAAAGGTAGAAGAAGAGATGGAAGAAAGGAATGAACACTCCTTTCTCCATTGTTTCTCTTTACAAGAAGAAACAGACTCCTTAATTTTTTCTTAAAAGACGGGCAAGATAAAGAATTTTCCCGACTTCCATTCTGCCGTGAGTTAAAAGGAGGCAGGTGCAAGCCAAAAACCCCAAACTCCTCTAGAAGATACTCACAGAAATGGAAATTCAGCAAATGCAAGCAGAAAGTGCATTTGTTCAAATTCCTCGTGATATTTCAAAACTCTCTAGTTACAGTTAAGTGGCTACAGGGTAACCCTGCTTTATGGAGAAACTTGCAGAAACTGCCCCATGCTGTCATGTCAGACTTCTGGGTCTCCAGTTGTGGGGGACAGGATGCTGGGCAGGGGGAACCTGGCAGAATGAGGCCCTCTGCGTCGAGGCCCTCTGCGTCCTCCCGCCCCAGTCTGGCCTCTCCAGTTCTGATTGTTTGGCCCCGGAGGGATGGCTGGTGTTGGAAACACCGACTTAAAATTATCAGATGAAAGCAGCAATAAAACGTATGAACGGCAGAAATGAGTTGCTGGGAGGAAGGAAGAAACTTTATATGGACCTTTTACCACAGGCGCCCAGGTTTTTGGCCTCATATCACTAACAAGCAGTTCCTTAGCCTCTGTTTCCAGAGAAAAGGAGGCGTTCCTAGAAGGAAGTCTGGCAGAAACATTCACTGCGGCTCTTGTGGGCTGGAGGATTGTTTAGAGTGCAGCTGCTGCAGGGAGAAAAGCCCTGTTCGATGTGACTGAGACTGGAGAGTCTGCGCTATTGAAGGGACACGAAACCCCAGTCACCGCAGCTCTCACCTCGTTGAAGTGGACATCCTGCATCCCCACGTCTTCCATCATGGAGGCCTCCTCATCGATGTTGGGGGTGATCACCCTGAAGGCTGTGCACCCTTGTCTAAACATGCCTGGGGATGGGAGAGCAGAGCAGTGGAATTAGTGACTTGAAAGCGGATGACCCTCTAGGGCTGAATGAAATATGTGAGTTTGAAATCTCTCGGGTCTCGGGCCAGCGTCCCCCCGGGGAGCCAGGGCCACTATGTGCTTTTCAAGAAAAAGCACCTCCTGTTTGGCTTCCTCATCTTTCACCTTTGCCTCCCTTGACTTGTTTCTTTCTCTCATTTCTTTTTATTTTTACCCACCTTCATTAACATGTATGCAATCTTTATATAAACTGTAAGTCAATGGAAATAGCCACTGAATCAAGTAAGTGGTAAAATAATAAAGAAATGATGGCTTGATTTGCTAAGATGACCTGTGCTCAGATAGCAAGAAGACTAAAAATGCCAATGTCAATCACAGAGAATTACATGCTTCCAAAGTAACTGTTTCCTTCAAGCTGTCCTCTCACAGACTCTGGGCTGGGGGAGCCTACCACTGAGATTAGAACTTTCTCCTACATGAAGCAGCCTATAAAACCAAGATGGGAACGAACTGAAACAGCCATGAGCTCAGAGGCTGCCTTTGCTGCTTCCAAATCCGCTGCCTGGGGGTCAGAAGAAGCCTTTTTCCCCACACTGAAGAGCAGGGGCACAGACAGAGGGGCTGCTGTGGGGTACAGGCCCTCTGACTCTCTAGGGCAGATGGTCCAAGGTAGGGGGTGGGATAAACACCCGGGATAGCGTATCCCTATATAAGAACGACCCATCTGGTGTCTTTGTTTGTCTTGGAATTATTCAGTTGGACAATGTCAGCTGGACAAAAATAATCAAGTCAAGGAACCAAAATGTCCTGCTATTATATTTTCAACTGTTGTTTATAATAAAACAAAACTGATGTCAAAACTTGAATTGAGATCCCTTATATCTTGGGAAAAACTGAAACCGAGTTTTGGAAAGAGCAGATCCCAGTCTAGTAGAGAGTTTTCTGCTGTGTATCGGTCAAGCCCTTTGTGGTTTATGTCCTGGGCACTGACCTACTTTGGCCTTGTTTTTATTTTATTTATACACAGACAAAACATTCCCCCATGAAAAGGATTAATTCAGGAGCCTGAAGACATACATACCAAAGGCAAAACCATAAACGCCAAGCACCCATGTTTTAGGCTAAGAGTGCATTTAAATGAACAACTGAGGGCCAGCAGAACAAGGCGGCCAAAGTGCTTCTTCCCTCTCCGGTGTCCACAGCAACAGACTGTCACCGAACCAGAGAGGCAAGGAAGAATAGGAAGGAGAGCTGTGTCCATCCATGCAGAGTGGAAAGAGAAAATCCCCACACCTGAGTGTCATGTGGGTGGGGTGGGCTGGGCCCAGCCTCAGGCTCACCTCCCCGGCTCCTCCTCTGGAAGGTGCTGAGGCTTTGGGGGAAGAGGGGTGGCTCCCGTCGGAGGGGTAAGTCTGCTTCTAAACATGAGGAAACGTGTTACCTGACAATGTCTCACAGGAAACAGCACCAGAAATAAGAGGATATGGAGCCCTTTCTTGTCTTTCTCTTTCGGACTCTGATGCATGACCAGACAGCCTTCCATTCCACAGGCGCTGTATCAGAAACACAGCCAGCCCCTGGCCTCGGCACCTGTGACTCGATGTGGTTTCTGCGAACACTCCCTGTGAAGCAGCTCTGGTGGGGAGGTGCAGGACACATGCACACACAGGCGGCTTTTCTAACCACCTAGGGTTTCCAAACACGGGGACTGTTTTTTGTCACTGTGGCGATTTTGGAATAGAAATGAGCACCTGCTGTTTAACCAGAAGGAATCTGTGAACATGATCTGCTAACCTGCTAATCTGGGAACAAACACATAATGCACAAGTGGACAACGTCCACTCCTTGCCTTCTCTTTCCTCTGGTGGCTGCGTTTCCAGTCAGCAGGCTGCCTCCTCACATAATGAAGTCAAATGGGCCGCATTCCAGAAAATGCTGCCTAATGATCTCTGTCACAGCTGCCTTTTGAATGATCAACAGTTCCAGTGGGAACTATCTTAGGGAAAATAAAATCTTTTCGGCTTGAGATTGGCTGATTAGGGACATCCTGATACAAAGCTCATTGACTTGCTTTTGCAAGATGGAGTCATTAGGAAAAAGTAATGGGACATGTTATCTCCCTTCCTCGTAGGGACTGGCTTTTCTGCTCTGCCCAGAGTCACGCAAATGTCATGCCAGGGGATGAAAGAACAAATGCAGTGTGCATACACCCCCGACTGCCAATTCTTTCTGAATGGACCCCACTCGCTTTTGCTGACATCTACTTTTATATTCACATCACAAAACACAGGCATCTTTCCTCACCTTTCCGTGTGAGATATTCTGCTACCAGGGCTGTGACGTGGACGTAGCACATTGCTGCCTATAATAAAGACAGAGAATGATCACTGATATAGCTCATGACACAGAAATCTAATGGCGGCACGTACTTGACACAGATCTCAAGGCACCAGCTCGTGTTGCTAATAGCTGACACCTTGGACTTTTCCTCAACAAGGAAAAAGCAATGTGATGTCCTGTCACTACTTTCATAACAAGAAAAATCAATGTTATCTCAAAATGGCTGAATTTTAGCGCGAGAGAGGGAGGAGTTCTGATGCAAAAACCGACTCTGCGTTAGTTAGCAGCCTCCATATAAGCATGAATTTTTTAAAGAGCTTCCCAGCAATGCTCTTTTGTGACAGAAAACTCCCCTCACAATGCTGTAAATTATTCAGCAGCTTAGATGACTATGAAGTAACCCTGGGCCTAAGACTGTCCACAATGTGACATTTTTAACTGACATTTTCTAAGTCATGGAGACTTTTTCTCACAATTGGCTTCTTTTAGAGAACGGGGCATAACTAAGTCCTTCAGAAACGTGGGTGGGGAGGCAGGCAAGGCTACCTCAGAGAGATCCCCGTTTTTGACATGGATCCGGGCCATGCTGTCCAGCCACGTCTTCCTGAGCTCGGGAGTGCTGGCGTAGGACTTGGCCAAGCTATACTGCAGGTCCACCAGCATTTCCGGGTCATTCTCATGCTCCTTCATCTGGGCCGTGGCCATCAGAACCGTGCGGATCCTTTTGGTCAAGTCTTTCACGTCTGACGAGAAGCTGGTGTGCTGAAAGGAGTTGGAAGGAGACATGGGGCTCTCAGCTGCCTTCTGCCTGTCCACGTGCACATCCAGGAGAGGAGGCAGAGACTTGGGGGACAAGGAACCAAAGGGGACCGGGCCACCCACCTTGATGAGCCTGTCGCTGTTGGCACAGTTGTTGATGACAGACAAGGACTGCTGGAATCGGGTTCCCCCAATGCCAACTACGTCTGCGATCAGCTGGCTGACGGAAATAATGACCTTCGGGAAACACAAAGTGAGAGAATTAGGTCACCTCCAAGTGCCCACCCCTGGCTGGGCTCCTGGGTTCAGGAGGAACATATGAGGATGGGGGGAGTTCTGAGCAGGGATCCCTGCAAGAAGTATCCCAGAGAGTGGTTTTGCTACCCTCAAGTACTGTTTGCACAGCAAAATGCTAATCAGAAGAATGTAAAGGAATACCATTCGGATGGTTACCTATCACCTTCTCTAATATAGAGGGGACACAATGCATACTCCTGAGGAAATGGGTTGAACTTACATGCAGATATTCAATAGGTGGACTGGTCTTTGCACTTTTATTAGAAGTTATACATAATACATATGCAGCAGGAAATCCTTTTTTGAGGTCTAACTATGCCTTTATCCAGTTGCTCAAGCTCTATATGGATGCCACCTTTATTCTCCCCTGCTCCTCCACCGCACGACACAGCCAACCACTAATGACTGGTCACTCTAGCTCTTCTTCCTTCTGACCTAAACAGGTCTGGTCTATGACACCAACTTCTCTGGTCAAGATTTGACAAGGGCAGACCAAGGTCTTCCCAGCTAGGTTTTGTCTGGCCTGGGTTCATTTCTAGCACTGGAAACCAGGAGATCCCTTCAAATATTTACTGATGTTATCCTCAGTGTGTTCTCATCCATATTCTCAACTCCACACCAAGGACCTAAAAAATGGCTTCCATAAGCAAATGGGGGTATAACTAGTTCTTGCCCCAGATGGGGCTCTTGCTCCTGGTGTGTCCATGGCCTGGAACATGCCCACTCTATACCTGCCAACCCTTTTGTTCTTTCTGTCCTCAGGGGAGGCCCCTGACCCTCAGAGCCCCCAGCTGATGCCTCTCCTTGTTTGCACTCAAGCACCTCTAACAGTACAGGGCTGACTGCAGGAGCTCTGTCTGTCCTCCGGCAGACTGTCCACTTCACGAGGGAGGGTTCTGTTTTGTTTGTGGTTGTATACATGAATCCTAGCACAATGTCTGCAAACAATACATATTTGTTTTAAACTTTTTAAAAAAGAAATAGGAGAAAACATTTGTATATGCATTTGTAGAAAAAAGAGAACCTATAGAAGACTCATCAGTGTCCTGCATGGTTCCCAGAGCAGAAAGTTTTGACTCAGACATCGCTGAAGAGATGGCAGGGTTGTCAGTAGATGGAAAACAGAAAAGAACCACTTTGGGCTTTCTACAGTTAAAATGCTGATTAGTCATCCTCAATGGGTTCCAAAATACCCTAATTTGATGGACTTTCAGTTAGTCCAATGTTGATTCAATATTTAAATGTCAGTTTACTAAAAAGAAACATAGCTACCGTGTGAAGGATGAAAGAAACCAAACCAGTAAAGGTGACTTTCCAATTTTCCATGTGGGGCCAGATTTTCTAGCCCTGACACTGTGGTTAAGTTGGTAAGCGTGACAGTTATAAAGTTTCCCCGCTAACACAGAACTCCAGAAAGACTTGTCTTGGAAAGGCAAATCAACGCACTTGCAAATGTGTCCGGACAAAGGACTTCTTCCCAGTATAGTCGAAGTTGTTCCTCATGAGGAAGTACAGCAGCTGGGAGGCCTCGGTTCGGATGGAGCTCAGCTTGGAGTTACAGCACTTCAGAATCTCATAGCACAGAGCCGCGCACATGTCCGCTCTCCCTTCATAGAATGTCGACGGGAACTAAGGGCCGCGAGAAAACACATGAGCCACACAAGGTGAGTGCGCCCTTCCACTCCAGCTGGACAGGGGAAATGCAGGACGATCATGCCCATTCCCAGAGAGACAATTTACCTTATAAATTAATGACCTTAAGGCAGTGAAGACATTTTTCAAAGCTGTTTCAGACTGATGTTTTTGAAGAAAACACAGGTAGACATCGAAAACCTTTTTCATGAGAGGATTATGTCCATGGTCAGCCAAGAGCTGGTTCTTAAAACACAGGGACAGCGTGGTTAGACAACCGCACCACTCTAGCAAGATTTGTGCAATTTCAATGAACTTGAACAATGATAAATTTTCCAGGCATGGAAACAATTTATAAATGAACTGTCATGAATTCTCTGCGTAGGCACAGAGGTCTCTTGTCAGACCAACCAATCAATCAACGTGTGCCTTGGAGAGTTCACTTTTTTCCTTATAAGAGAGGGTCCAATCATAAAACTTCCTAGCAGACTGTCACACGGTCTGTAGGACGGACCACTGTTCCTTCAGTCTAGCTGGGCTTCTATTTATTACTTGAAAAACCCACTATTTACGTGAGAATTTTTAACTGAAAATATCCAAAAGCAAGCAGGCAGCCTGCAAACATGCTTCTGCTGCAGCACTGGTCATCAAGCCCAAGTTCTGGGAATAAGTTGGTCAGGTCTTACACGTAGATTTTGATTCAGTCTGGGTGGAAGTCTGAGAATCTGCTTTTCTACACCAGCAACCGAATCAGAGGTAATGTCTGCATTATCTTCACTGCAACCAAGAAGTGCCATAACAGACTTAGCTAACTAAGGGGCACAAGTAATTTCTGAAGGGAAGTATACAAAGCAGGCCCCTCCACAGACATTTTGCTAAATGGTGACCAGACAGTGAGAAAGTGGCTTGCAGACAGGCTGTGAGAGGCATGCCATGTTACAGATTTGCACAGGTACAGTCTCACCGTTCTCTTCTGTAAAACAGCAACCCTGAACCTGACCTTGCACAGCTTCTGTGAAGACTTGAGGTCAAGTCTAGATCACATGTAAAGCATAACATGGTCTAGCTCTATAAATGGTGGCTAACAGGATTTTAACAGGTCATGCATTTACTGGATAAAACTCAGTAAGAGAACCACATTAATGGCTTCCCATCCTTTGTCAAGATTTTCTCACACCAGTGGTTAAGTCTACACTAATTAACAGCTGGTAAATCTGGTGGCTAAAACCCACAGATTGCTGAACACGTTCAGTAGAGGCGTCGTCCAGCTAGAGTTCAGCATGCAGCTCCTGTCTAATTGGTGAGACACTATCTTCAACTACAGACCTGTCCACACAAAGGTGTGCACCTGGGAAAAGGCACATATGTGTGTTTTACACAAGTAAAAATGACTGTAGTAAAAAAAAAAAAGTCTAAGAACAATCTTAAAATATAGTCAAATGAATAGAGATAAATGTAGTCAAAAGAATAGAGATAATGAATAGAGACAGAAATAATTTTGTCATTCATCAAATTATAGCTGGAGTAAGAATTTCAAGATTTACTTCAAATCACTGGAGAAAAATTTTTACTCAAGGAATAAACTCAAGGTGCAGTGATTCACAGATGCATGCACAGCTGGCAGGACATCTGGAACTCACGACGGTCTTTTATCATGAAATCATGAGGTATACTCTTGAATTCCATCATGTGAAAGGGAAGTAATCAAATGAGCAGAAAACGTGACTTAATTAAAAGAATAGGGTATAATGTTGAACCATGAACAGCTGTTCACCAACAAATGGGAAAAATGAGGGTTGTTTCCAGGGAGACCACCACCAATCCCAGGAGCCACAGCTCAAAAGCCATGTCTTTTCACCATAGATTTACGTTCCTAATTATGGCTGGATTAAGGCCTGGGGGCACCTGGAAGGGAACCTGTTTTCTCAGCACTCTTTGTCGGGGACTTCCAGGAAAGACGGTTCCTACAGAAGCTGCCGAGACCCTCGGCAGTTTTGTCTTCTTGTTCCTGTATGAGAGAGATCATTCAACTGCCTCGGTAGGCCCACCTACCCCATAAACACACACACACGCACACAGTGCACGCGCGCGCACACACACGAGTTAGTGAAGAACAAGGGCTTTGACAGGCTGATTGTGTAGTATTCTTGGGCCAGTTTCCCCACCTGTCTCAATTGCCTCATCTAAAAAAATGGGGATAATAAAATCTACTAGGCGACAACACACCACAAACAGCAGGAAGCTAAGATAACAATCACTACCAGAATTCAGGACTTACATCTTTTCAAACATTTTCTCTCATTAGAAGCACAACTTCTTGATTGCCTCTGGCAATTAGATGTAGTCAATTAAGAGACTCCATAAAAATGGGTTTATTATCTGTGACACATGATTTTTCTACAATGATGTCAGCTGACTCTCAATTGCAATAATTTGATTTTTTCAGATAGGCTCCAAATGATATCTCAACTGAGTAAATTTGCAAAGAAGACCCCAGCGAATGCACAAGAACACGAGACTCTAAGCCAGGCAGCCGCCGCTTGGCAGGACATTCATTAGAGGCGTAACCCTGGCCGCCTGGTGGAACCTGGGACTGGTCTGCGCTGCGTGCGCCTCTCCCCGAGCCAGGCCCGTGTGAACAGCAGGTTTCTTGGTGAGGCCCAGGAAGAAAGCATGGATTCTACTGTTGTAAACTTACAGATGCACTGTTGCCACGGGTGTAGGTGTCCACGACAAATGTTCCCATGAAAGACTGTTTAGATCAGAATTTTTAACTGAAAATATCCAAAAGAAAGCAGGCAGTCTGCAAACATGCTTCTGCTGCAGCACTGGTCATCAAGCCCAAGTTCTGGTAATAAGTTGGTCAGGTCTCACACGCAGATCTTGACTCAGTCTGGGTGGAGGTCGGAGAATCTGCTTTTCTAATAAGCTCCCAGGGTCTGCAGGCACTACTGGCCTGGGGCTCAAATTCAAGAGCTACTTGAGTACAGGTTCCATGTAAGCGACACTGCTGTCCCCACACGCACTCTACTAGGGTCTCTCAGCTGGGTTCCCAGTAGTGACGGTTCATGGGGGCATTATGATAACGCACATAATGGAGAGTGGAGAACAAAGGCTCCTGAAAAGCCAGTTATGTACTGTTCTCGGGCAACTTTCCTAACCTGACTCGTCTTGGCTGGAAGAAAGCACATTACAGGTGTGTTATAATAACATGACATGATGTCAGAGTAACTATTTTTGCTCTACGAAAGAAATGTGCTTATGAGAGAAGTCAAGCAGAGAACGACTGGCTGTACTTTGCATATACCCTGGCAAACAAGCTGTTTCAGCATACATAACATATTAACGCTAATTCCGGTTTTCTCTCTCTAGACTGGAAATGGAAGTAATCACTTAACAAGAATGGAAAGTGGCAAGTTCTCAAAACAAGTTCCCGAAGAGACCCTTTCCACCTACTTAATTACTTGGTAAGATATAAGACCAAAACAATCTTACCTTCCACCCCCAAAGTGCTTTGATTATTTAGTCACAGATAATCATTTTAAAGGGTGTATGTGTTTGCACTTAATCCCTGTATGCACACATCTAAGTTAATTGCCACCACATTTGGATGAGTAAAGACGGCAGAGGTGCCTCAACAGGTTCTCACTTACCACCCCAAGGCCACTGCAAAGCCAGGCTCCCCAGGGAAATGCTTTCTTCTGGCCAAGAGTTAACCGCCTCCAGAGAGTGCCCTCCACTCGCAAGCATGGGGGAACACCCTGACCGTTAAACTTTATTCTATTTCAGGGAATTTAAGTCATTAACTGTGGAATTGTTTTATTGAAGGAATTTAAGGATTAAAGATTTCTTTACAGGGGTGAGAACAGTTCCCGACATAAAAATACAACACAGACGTCCTTACTGGTTCAGTTAAAGAGCAGAATGAATGAATAAGACCAGCCTCTGACCAAGCGCAGCTGTGGAATACCAACCTTAAATGCCAGGGTAAAGAGGGAGAGCGTGTCCAGGGCCGTGAGGCACACCTCGGTGGCAATGTTGGCTTCCAGCAAGGACTGGTGGAGGACATCGGCGTCCGAGTGGCTGTAGCCTGCACGAATTGTAACACAAGGTCACCGTGGGTGCTGCAGGCAGACAGGCATAACCAGCATGTTCAGTCAACTGCTGATTATTTACAGAAGGCTTACGTCAGGGTCTTGGCTCGCCACTGGCCTTTTTTTTTGGGGGGGTGGGGGGGATCGATAATTGGAAATTAATGTTGCTGTTCAATTATAATTTTTCAACTCTGGAAGAGCAGCAAACATTTATTGAGTGCTTTCCAATGACCAGTCATAATTCTAAGAACTTTACATGTATTATCTCATTTAATCCCTCAACAGCCCTAAAAGAATGTGCATTATTAAACCCTTTTTGCAGATAAGGAATCAGAGGTGTGAAAGGCTAACGAACTTGTCTTCAGTCACACAGCAAACGATTGGGCTAGGATTGCCACCTGGACGGGAGTCAATCCATGAGGTCACTTGATGAAACTGTGGGGATGTGGGTTGTAGGGGAGGTTCATTTCCCAAGCTCGAGTTAAGAAGACGAGCCAAGAGTCAGGCTGCTGGTCACTGAATCCTGCTCTGCCATTTATAAGCTGTATGACCTTGGGCAAGTTGTCTGACCTTTATACCTCAGTTTCCCCATCTGTAGAATGGGGATAATAACAGTGTATGCTTCAAAGGGCTGTGGTGAGCATTAAATACATTAATATTTGTGAAGCTCTCAGAACAGTGCCTGGTACATAGTAGTGAATGTCATTTAAGTATTAATTTAGCAATGCAAAGGTCTGTGCTACCAGCTACAATCATGAATGACAATCAAGAGTTGACTGCACTGCATAGAGTATTCTACTTGATTTAATAAAAAGCATAAAAGCCAATACATCTAAAGAAATGTTTAAGAAAAGGATAGAACATGAAGAATAAATACGAATTGATACCTTCTGTATGTGGCTGTAAAATCAATTTAGTACTGCTATAAATGGAACTTGACATACAATTTGAGATATTAAAGTATGAAATGGTACGCATTAGCAGACTATATAGGGATGCAAAGATGTTACAGTGTTGATCTAGATTACAAAGAAATATGGCAATATAATAAAATATCACATAATTAATGTCTTTCTCCAAGGAGCAAATCAACATTTTCTATGTAGATCGGTTTCCTAATATTCTAGAGAGGAGGACACTTTGTTTACGAATCAGAGAAATAAGGTACCTGGAGTGAAAAAAAGAGACCAGAATCTACACTTCTAATTGCTGATCCAGGTCACTGGATCATCGTACTTTTTATGAGGATAAAGCAAAAGCACTAGCATGATGTTCTTCTGACTTTAATCAATGTTAGAGTAACAGAACCATTTTTAAAAGACTGCAAAAAAGTGTTTTAAAGCTACAGAGTTGTTTTTTAAAATATGATGAAAGGACTGCTTTCCTCCAATCTGCGTGCTTTAAGAAGGTGGTTCTGCGCTCCTGTCTGTGGGCTGCGTTCTTCCCACACCTGGAGTCAGTGACGGAGGTCGCGTAGCATGCTGGGCACCATGCTTCCTTTTGTCTCTGCGTTTTGGGTAAGAACTCTCCCAGAATAAAGAAAGGCAACTATTTTTTGGTACTCATATTCATTGTATTGCCTTTGTAAGACAAGGCATTGCCTCATTTAGTGAGGTTTGTTTGGTAAGATACACAGACAACAAAATAGAAGAACAGACTGATGCCTGTGAAAATGCTCACAAATCTGGGTAAAAGGGCACAAAAACTCAACACCTATGACTAGACCAACCAAAATCAGGTCAAGGGGATCCCTGAAGCGGGTGCTGTCCCAAGTCGCTTTTTATAGTCTGGGTTAAATTGTAAAGCAAACTTGCTTCGGTGAGTTTGAACATTTCTTTCCCTACACAGAAATGCCTTGTTTCCTCTTACTAGGTAACTTACTGGCGATGTATATCCAGGCACTCGTTCTAGCTGAGATGGCCTACCACTGAATTCCCGCAGAATTTACCTCATTCTGGCTCAAAGTCTGCACAGTTCAAGAGCTAGAATTTTGCAATGTGCTATTTTTAATCTAATCAAAAGGTCTCACTAATTAATGACAAATATCTCAAAGCTATTATACCGATAAGCCACTACACTATCTAATCTCTTTTAGAACAACAAATTCAGACAGAAATCTATCTGCATTTGTCTGAATTATCCAGGAATATGAGAGATGGACCTATTAGTCATTGTTGGTTATAAGCTGCTTTCCCTACAGTGTTTCATCCCAAAAGTTCAAAACTTCAGCAGGGTAATTGAGCTGTAACTAAAAAATCCCTGAAAGCAAGTGGCAGCATGGACAGGTTGTCTGAGTGACAGACTGCTTGGACAATTCACCAAGTGCTGTCTCCGGCCTGGGACAAAGCTGCGCAGGAGGAAAGACTTCAGTTAAATGGTCACCATGCTACTGGCCAACACAGAGAAATGAAACAGAACTGGTAAATCTAAGAAGGAAGTCTTGAAGACAGAGCCCTGAAAGCATTAGTCAGCAACTTCTGAAAGCAAATAAAGCCCAGTACACCCTAGTGGCCCAATGGGCTAATCCACTGCGGCACAGTCTACATACATCCCAAGGTTCTTGGTTCAAGACCTAGGGCTGGAAAGACCACCAAGCTGAACAACTAAAGTGCTGCTTCTCTCTCTCTTCCTGCTTGCTTTCCTGTTCACCTTCATTCCTGCCTGCACCTTTCCTTAAAATAAATGAATAAATAAAATAAAGACAATTCTGACCTAGGTACGTAGGGAATGCCCTGCAAGCTCAGTGATGCCCACAATGGTGTTTGCTGGCAGCACCAGGCACTGCTTGAGGGGAGGGAGAGGCCTCATGGATGAGCCATTTGGGGGTTGCAGGTCATGGGTTACTTTAGAGTCCTTGGGATTCACTGATCACATTTACATGATTTTTATTCTGTTGTCATTCCTATAAGGGACTTATTTCCCATGCAGAGTCCAAGGATGGGATTCCCCTCCCCAATGTCACATTATGTGCTAACTTACCTTACTCTGTTTTACGAATTCCTATTCCTGAATATCTCAACTGACTAATGCTGAATGCTGCAAACTCCCTCCCTCCCCACTGCCATGACATCAGAGGTGATGTGGGAAGGCCAGAAGTTCTATCCGATGTCAGAGGACATTGGGGTAGAAATGCAGGCCAAGATGAACATTGCCATTAGGAGTATCCATTTCTGTAGCTGCCATCACCCCTTATGTTTTTATTTTTAATTTTTTTCCTCTGGTCCATAATGAGTCCAGAAAAATAACAAGCTTTATGAGAAAATATAAAGAGTAAACATCTAATTTTTTTGCCAAAAGAAGTTTACAAATCTAGAAGATTGCATCTTTTAGGCTATAGCCTTTACTAACTACATACATTTACGTCAAATATCAGACTGACTAATTGTACACAATCTCTTACTCATTTCCATTCCATGATTCTTGCTAGAAAGGTTGACCTCACAGATGGGCAGGAGCAGAGAACAGCAGAGTGGGTAATATTCCAAAGAAAAATTCATGTGATTTCCTGTCTGCGCTCTGAGTCACACATCAAGGAAGCAAACATGCTCAAAATGGTCTGGGAAGTAGTCTACAATCTCAGGTTAATCCTCGAGGAAATGGTTACTCCATTTGCTTTCTCCTCTCTGTAGAATAGTTCAAACTTTAGCTGTGTCTGAAAATGGAAATTTATGGGATATAGACCTCACACTGAAAAAACCTGGCTTATGTAAACCAAACATTTTAATTTAAAGTCCTTTTAAAGGATGTTAAAAATATAAAAAATGGCTGATTTTAAATGGGAAGACTATCTCAATTCTGAGGTCCCTTCAACTATAAGATGTACCAACCAATGTCAGACTTGATATTAGATATAATATGCAAGATATACTGGTAAGGTAGCTACAACTAAGGAGTACTCTGATTTCAGAAATGCTAGCAAATATACAAAAAGATATCTCTAAATCAAGAAAACATGTCTATAGATCAAGGAAATATGGCTTTATAAGCAGACAATTCATTTACTATCTTGAGCATAGGCATTTAAAGTATCCAAGCCCATTTCACCTATTTTTAAAGATTTATTGTCCATGTCTAAAAAGATCTGGAAAATAATTTTATCTCAGAGAATATATGAATTTTGATATTTTTTCAAATTATATCATTATAGACCTAATTAGCACCTAAATTCATCTTCTTACTCACACTTCATAGATGTAGAAGAATTTTGGAGTAAGATGGGGTCGTACAACCATCTTGTCCAACACCTCATATGAGGCTTCAAGTGAGCGGGGGCCGTATCCCCAATGAATCCTCACCCAGTGTGTTTCCACACCCCGAGCTGCTGTGACCCATACCAGCTAATGGGCAGTTCTGTTAGAACACAGCAACCTGAAATACAATTCTCTTTAACTTAATCCAGGGATCTTAAACTGTTTCCTACACTGAATTATCTGACATACAGGCTTTCTTCAAGTGCTTTGACCTCTGGGCGGGCTTATTCCCCTAGCATGCCAGCAGGAAGTGTGGATTATCATGTAAATCAATCTCATATATACCTAGAATACATAGCATCATAAGGACAAAGTGTTAGCTTATATTTTTGCAAATGTATCACTTATTTGCAAACACAAGTCAGTGTCCCCTCATAATGTGGTTTATACAGAGTATTCTACATGTAGTCATAATGTGGTTTATGTAAAGTCATGTGGTTTATGCACAACAGTCTACATGTGGTCATTGTACTCAGTCTGTCATTTGACAAAAATCTCTTCTGCTAATATACAGTAGGTGTGCACTGCATAAACAGGTCAATGTTTCCAAACTGTCAGCATTTACTTTTCATTTATTTGGGCAATGCCCAAACAAGGCGCCTCTATCCTTTGTGTATTTTTGAAATAGTTAAGACTATTTGCCACAGCAGGATTCATGGCTATGAGAAATCTCCTATCAAAATCTGCCTTCCTATCAAAATCCAAGAACAAGGATAAGGTCCAGCTAGAGTAACATGTGCTGCCCCCTAGAGGGCATCTTGGCCAGCAAGGGATTGAGTGTCCCATGGTCCTCTGCTTCCCCCTGCTGGTCAGGATGAGGCCTGATCAAGCCCTTCCTACCACAGAAAAAGAGGAAATGAAAAATTCAGGGTGTATAGGGAACTCTTCCTATTTTTATTCCTTTCTAAAATAAAATCATTTTAGACTCTGGCTTTCCAGCAAGTCTTTTCTCTATTGCATCTACATCATACTGGCTGGTCCAACAGGAGGTATTGCACTCACGGTTAACTTGGAATTAGCCATCAGAATAGATGGTTACAAATTTCCCATAATATATGTAGGCACAGACCTAAGAAATCATGTCTGTATACACATATGTATACATATTCATATGTAGCTCACACACATACTCATGTATACATATAACAGACACTTCCTTCTCTGTGGATTTTGGTTGAGTCCTCAATTTGGAGCTCAAAAAATTAACAGAGGGAAAGGCTGAAGCCACCTAAATTATCATCAGAATCAGGGGTGTAACTGAAGACTGAGTTCCAGGGGAAGATGAAAAAACTAGGAGACAAAGAATCAATTCGGGATGAGCAGGAATTGTAAGAACATAGGAAAAGGCTAAAAGAATCGACTACATACAATTCAGAAGACAGAAGTTCCGAGGATAAAGTCACTGAAAAGTGACTAAAGCAAAAACTATAAGATAAAAAAGGAGAGAGGCAGGAAGGACAGGATTCTCCATGGGCAGCAGGAAGAGAGAATGGAAATCAACCATGGTAATAACACAGTGTTTGGCAGCAGAACAGGGCCAGCTGTCTCTCGCCTCTGATTCAAGTCACTTCCACAAAACCCATCTGCAGTGGGAGGAGCTGTTTCATATCTTAGTGGATTAAGGTTATTTATCTGTGTGAACATTTTGTTTATTTGGTTTTCTGCATTTCCTAAACAATTATCTCTGAAGGTAGGGACTTGGTGTGTTGATTTTTAAATATGTGTTAAAGTTTAAGAACTTATTTCAACTGATAGGGAGGTAGTTCCCACTATAAATTATCTCGGCAGAGGCGGTGCAGCAGGTCCTAGAAAATAGCGAGACTTTGATTTTTGCAGGAAAATGGAAAACAACAAAATAACTTGCTTTGTTTGTTTTAATCCTTTGTCTGCAGAGCTAGAGAAAGTCCCAACTGCCAGATATTGAAAAAATAAGTACTATAGCCTTACATGTGTCAGTAATGTATCCTCCACAGATAAATGGAGATCTCAGAGGTACCACTTGAAAGCTTCCAATTCAGTGTATGGCAGACTGACATAACCTGGATTTTAATTAAGCCTTGAATTTTATAGAGAGCCTCTACTCACTGCATTTTACTTCATTGAGTTGGAAGAGTGGGACACTGCTGTAGTTTGAATTCTCAGCCTTTTCACTTTGAACTTTTATCAATTTAAGGCACTGGGAGAGTTGTCTTTGCTCTTAGCTTGTATTAAGGAGGTGGGAACACCAGTGAATGGAATTCTTATGATTAGAAAGATGAGAAGATATTAATAACCACGTATTAAAGGCAGACTTGGAATGAGAACAAAGCGTTGTCTAAATAAAACAGTAACTAGCTATGTCATGCATGGAGAAAAGATGGAACAATTCAGAAAACACATCACTATCAGAAATGATAGTCATTATAAACGATCACATGAGTTTTTCAAGTGTTGCAAGGTTGATAAATCTTTTAGGCTTTCTGCTTTGAGAAACCCTTCAGAGGAGGAAATCTAATTTTCTAGAAACAGCACATGCTGCTAAGTCCCCTCTGGTGACTGAAAAAAGTATATTAAAAATGTACTCCCACGTTTTGGCAGAATGTCTATATGGTGAAGTTAGAAAGCCCCGAAGTTAGGAAGGCAAGATGAACAAAAAGGTCTTGATTTGCAAGTGAAGCGGCCTCATAAGCAGACTTCGACCTGATTAAATCTTACCATTGTCTACAGAAATTCCAAGCACACTTGATATTTTTCTCACACTGAAAACACAGAAAAAGTCACTTTGTTATTGGCTTTTCCACACCCTCACAAATTGATTCACGGGTTTTATGTTTTCACAGCAGTTTAAGGATTAACATACAGTCAGAGCTGGAATGTCAGAATGTGGACACTTGATCAATTACACGCACGTGTTCAGGAAGGGTGAGGTGAGTTTGGCCAGATTTTCCCCGGAGTTGCAAAGGGAAGATCAATAAGTTGGCTACAGACACTGAATCCAAATATGAAATAATATCAGAGCACGTCTGGCTTCTGAAACTACCAAATTTTGGTAGCTTCAGCAGGGGGCCTGGGGGCGTAGTTGATCACGGTCCACATTGCATCACTCTCCTCCAAGGCAGGGAACTGCGCCGTGAGCTCTTCATCCTACTTGCTCTGAGCTGGAAGAGAAGTCAAGTTGGTGGTGTGATGAGGTGTGGTGTGCGGTGGCCTGGGAATCTCCCCCTGAGATGTCACATGCGATGGCTGGCTGTTACGATGGTATGTCATGGGACTTACTGTGGTTAAAAGTGAGAGAATTATCCAGGCTGCCCAGCTGCTGCAATCTGGCATGCATCATTCCTGTTCTGTTACGGGAAACAGGCAATGTCTGAGATTTTCGATCATGAACTATGGGTCCCAACCCCTCTTGGTTCCTGCAACATGAGTGAAATGGGATAGAAGCAAAAGTTAGACTTGTTACCCTGAAGCGAGATGGAGAGCATTAGTGAGGCCAGGACACAGCACGAAGGAGACCAGCCTCGCGTGGCCCAAGCACAGCAGAGCCCGTGTGAGGCAGTAAGAGCGCCAGAGGCACACAGGCGGCAGCTATCGTGGGATTCAGAGCCAAGCACCTAATGACAAAGAGAGAAAACCAGGCCCAAGCAGAGACCTTCATGGTTTTAGAAAGGACTTTAGAGATGCTACTTCAAAAGAAAAATGAGCATCAGTCCAAAGTGGTGGTAAAGGTTAGCATTCTTACAAGCGCCACACCAGCAGCACTCTTTCAGATGGTGTGTATTATTAAAGAGGAGATCTGTTATACACACACACTACACACGTGGATACACACGTGTATGCTCACACACATGCACGGTCACGTGTGTATGTACATGCATGCGTCTATTTGCATACTCATATACAAGGGGAAAAACAGAACAAACGTGCAATGAGGCAGCTTTAACACCTTTATTCTTACCCAGGCAGGAAGAAGAGCCACACACTTTGTTAAACTTGTCAGCAGTCAAGTAAAGAAAATAGAAAAGTGATCTGGGTTAGCAATCAAACAGCTAACATCCAACTGTGCACCATCACCAGGCAGAGGAGACATGAGAGCAGTGCTGGAATGACACCTGTCCCCGTCCCGTAGCCAACTGTCTCCCTCACTGTGTTACTGTGTGGAGTAGAACAGGGCATGCACGGACTGACATCAGGCAGCATGCTGCTGGGGGATTTTAAATGACACAATGAGAAGGCGCAGTATTCCCAGAACTGGACCACCAGGGATGACAAACACCGACAACACTTAATGACCACCGAGGTCTTTATCACATGCAGCGAGGACCGGGCGAGTTTCTATAAAGCAGGGCACCTCTTTCCACAGTGCATATGCCCGAGTGACATCATCTTGCATGTGTCTGGCCATCAGTTTTAAGACAGTTCAAGAAAGCATTCTTTCATATGCAAATATATACACGGTGCTTATCAAGTTGCAAATTTTCTTTAAAAATAGGAGTCATAGTCACTGAAAAAATTAAATGAACAATTTCACAAACCCAACCCTAAAATATTTTGTTGGGGCAGAAATCTTCACCATATTCAGCTCTGAGGCATTTAATTCTATTTTGTGCAACATTTTCCAAATGCCAGCTTATGACGCAGGTGACAGCTACTGCAAGACGGGTGTGAAATTTGCTCAGTACAGTGCCTTTCTGTTACAAATATACCGTTTTCTCGTCTTCATGAGGCAAAGTCAAAGAGAGTAACGTCAAATCGTGAGGTTTAATGTGTAAAAACACCTTGTATATACCTGCATTTGGGCCCCCCAAACATACACGTAATAATTATTTCTATGATAAAAAATAAGAGTTAAGATTAGATAACGTTGAGTGCCATCATGTCTCAATTAAAAATAGAAAATATTAATAGGAGGAAAGTGTAAAATATTCTCTCTAAATTTGCTTTTCCTAAAACAAAACATTTTTATTTAACACAAAATATAATTCTGAAAATTTCTGTTCCACGAAAATAACACTGTTAATATAAAAAGCAAATGCTTCACCCTCAAATAGGATATCTTTTAAAAATTTCTCCTATTTTATAAAACAGAATTATAGATAAAAGAAAAAAACTACAACTAAATGTTAAAGGTTTTCTTAAAGCATTAATCAGTTGACTTATAATTAAACTGTTAAAAACAGAAACAAGAGAACAATAGATTAAGACCCCATAAATACATTATCACAGAGTACACAACACAGAAGAAGAAAACAGAAACAGACACACTGAAAGGCTGAGGGGCGGGAGTAAGAGCTTGGGAATGACCAGCTGTGCTCCGGGAAACATTTCCATGGGGTATTTCCCACAGCAGTCAGGAGCGTCTAGTTCCCTTAGAACTCAGGGTAGAACCAAGAGTGCGGTCTGGAATGAAGCAGTGAAAATTTATAATACTCAAGAAAGAGTTCTGCTAGATAAAAACATGGCATGGATAGCTTGCTCAAAATGAGAAAAAAGGCTAAATTTTAGCGAAAGTTTTGTAGAAGTCCAAACAAATTTGAGAAGAATGGAACACTTCTTTCATTAAGACTCTTTTCCTAATGAAAGTGGTTCCTAGACAAAGAGTATCTTTATAGTTGGGAGGCAGAAGGGTGAAAACACAAGCTTTGAAAGTGAAAGGAGATGAGGAATTAGGAACGTGAGAAGGGAGAGAAGACTCATGGAGAGGAGCAGGAGAAAGAGGAGACAGAAGAACAGAGTCAGGAGAACGTGGAAGGAAGTGCAGTCCTCAAAGGATACTCTTTCCAGAGGCGAGAGACAAAACGAGACAGAAGGAACACAGGAATGGAGGCAAAGATGCTACCAGAGTTGATGGCAGCAATCCAAAGACCTGCCAACTATCTTCATGGCTGTTGATGCAAATTCCAACTGCCAGTTCTCACGCATTTGGATTCAAGTGACAGATCAAGAAAAGTAATACTGGCAGTGACACAACACTTAAAACAAAAACCTCCACAGTACCTGGCTATATATCGCTTCCCCATGTACTGGAACTGGTTCAAGCAGACTCTGTAGACAGGATGAAGGATTATTAAGGACTTGTGAAGATAAAATGATTTTCAATACATTGTTTGACTTAAACATGTCACAGGACCTTCATTAACCTTTAAACCTCCTCCACATCTGCTTTTCAAAAATTTCTGAAGTTAGTCACCAGAGAAAGTTAGGAACCTACCAGGGAGGCCCCAATTATGTTGCTGTCAGTATTGAGGTGGCCGCCTGGAGCCACACAGAAGGCAGGCCCAGGCTGGAGGCACTGCCTCACTATTCAGGGTTTGAACACTGTCCCAGGCAGTTTGCCTTAGAAATCATTATGGAACTATTTCAAGTTGCTTATTGGTCCTCACTCAAATCTACATCAGGACTTCTCTTCTAGTTTAAGTAAACAGGCTGGCCTCATAAAGACATCGAGTACGTCATTTCTTTTTTAGTTTAATATATCCACAACATTGATTTTTTTTAAATCATGTATTCAGTCAGAGGCAGTGAACATATTGTCTAAAAAGATCTAGTGCCAAATTTTATTGTTCCAACAACGCCCACCTTTAACTCAACAGAGGAAGTAGTCCTAAGACCATGAGCCAATACTATGATCTCCCAACGCACAAAGCTCAGAACACATCCCAAGTTTCCAGCCGAGTTCGTGCAAACGCAAGGGCAGCAAATCATAAAGTTACATGTAGTCACAATCTACATGGTTATTATGAACAATCATAGTAGAGCAAAAACAACTTTTTACGGTAGAAATGAGAATGAGTTTGATTGCTGAGTGCTATCTGAGACCCTGCTAGGGAGTCATGGAATATATTCTGTATGTAAATTCTTGAAAAAATAAAATGGAACTGGAAACCACCTAGTCCCACCTAGTAATCTGGAAGAGGGATTGTGATGAGTTTAAAAGAAATTTAGGAATTTTGAAAAGATAAAGTGAGGTAACAGGTAATATGGAAGAGTTCACTTTTAATTATCACCTGTTTTTAAATTACAGCAATTTTCTTAGTTTCTGCATCTACTTAAGTTGATTAAACTCGGAAATGCATCATCAACCCAATTCAGCTAATAAGTTTTGTGTGTTTTTTATTAAAGTGGTTTACCTGCATCAGAAGTATCCTTTCACCTATCTAACAACCGTGTATCTAATACTTTAAGGCTGGTCCCTGCCTACTGGATCGTGTACTCCTGAGAGCAGGTCTGGCGTCAACTCCAGGAGAAAGAGCTTAAGGAGTAAGTGTGAATATGCACATACTACACTTCTGGTTCAACTACATATGATTCTTCCTATCTTTTACCAAACCAGGAAAAATCAAGACTCAATGAGCAAAGACAAAACTACTCACTCAGATATTGTAAAAAAATCCATTAGTTCAGCTGTTGAAGCCTTGTTCCAATAGGTAAATAAAGCATCTGCAAAACAAACATTAACTTGATTAGAATCAGGAGATGAACATGCACATTAGAGACAGGAAGACTTCAGGGTGTAGGTCCCCAAACACTCTCACACCCCCTTTTATAGCTGATCAAAAGACAAACCATTCACCAATCTTTAATGGATAACATATATGACAGATACAACCAATTTATTTGAAACTTTAATTTCATCATATACCACTAGTTCAATACAACACATATTTAACTTATATAGTAATATGCCTTTAAATGGAGCAGAAAATTCAAAGAATATAAGTGGGCATATAATCTAAAGTTAGGCTCTCTCTTTACCTACTAATGAGTCCCTCCCAGTATCTATTAGAAATTCCTACAGGTTCATACGAACCTCCTTCCTAACACACACACACACACACACACACACACACACACACACAAATGCATACAACAAATACTGCTTTGTCCTTTGAGTTTTAAGTTCAGTAATACAGTTATAATCTATTTCTATCTTTTTAAAGCTGCAGAGGATAACTGAGTTAGTCTCTTACTGACTGACATTCACTAACTGTTTTGCTATTTTTTCTCCCTATTTGTTTTGCTATTATGAATTATGCTTCATTGACCATCTTTATTCCTGGGTCTTTGCATACTTGTCCAATTACATTTAACTTCAGGACAAATTCTTAGATGTGAAAGAGCCAATGGTATGTGCTTGAAGAAATTTGGCAGATATTCAGTGTCCATTCCTAACGGGACTTCCCTTAGCTTCTGTCACACGGTTATTTCAACTTGCTATCTGGAGGCTGCTAGGACCAGATGAAGATTTGAAAACACATGTAGCTACTGTGTCCCCAGGCCCTTGACCTTAAGATCAACTTTGCTGCAGTGCTGGCTTGTGAGATTAAGTTGGAGACATAACAACCATGCCTTAAAAATAGGCCAGGTAATGACATGATTAATGAGATTGGATGGCTCAGAGCTCACCTGCTACAAGTACATATTATATATGTTGCTGTTATACTGAAAAGCATTGTGAAGTCAGGTTCCTTTAAAACAATACAGCAAAACATCACGGGAAGACAGCAGCCTTCAAGCAAGGAGTGGACAAGAGTCCCTGCTTTTCAACAATGCAGCACCACGTCCCGTGATTAAGACTTCATTCCTTCTTTTCATCAAAAACAACTGCGCACATTTTCAGCTAAGGCCAATCCTACAACTTCACTTACAAGAAGTATTTTCAGCATATGATCCTTCACCTTTTAGCACAGCACAGAATGTTCTCATTCGATAGTCAAACACCTTTGCATTCTCTTGTTTTACACTGAGGCTGAGAAACAGGTGAAGAGATGGTGCGGGGAGAAGCCACTGAACTTTGGGGCCTGAGATGAGCAGAAGGGTGGCTGCGAGATGCTGATGGCTCATGAAGATGCATCACTCCAGGTTTTTACTCTACACTTGTCAAGCATGGGTAGAGGCAGGGCAGCCATACAAGAGACACCTAGAATCTATTACGTGTGGGCACTGTAGTAGGTGGGCTCATGGAAGACTGCTTTTTCCTTCCTCCGGCCCCACATCCCAAACCCAGGTCCTTGGGCTTTACACGGCCTGCACCTTAGCCGCAGACCACAGGGCTGGCTATGTCATAGGTGATCTTGTGATTGCATTCATGCCTGTCATGAATCCTCACCGCGATCCAATGGCGCTCCCATTTACAGATGAGCTAATGAAGGTTCCAAGAAGTTAATTATCCCAATTGTAAGTCCACGGAATCATGGCGAACAGAGATTTTAAACAGGTACACTCCATTTTAAAAGTCACTCTTGGCCTATTAGATCAGCAAGCTCCATCCCTGGAGGTTTTGCATTAAGAATCCAGAGGGACAGACTCTGCTTTTTAAGGCTGGTCATCCTGGTGTGGTGAGGACTGAGGGGGTCACATGGATGCTGAAGGACCTCGCAGGTCAACTTGCAGACATCTGTGGCCACACAGAGTATAAACCAGACAGACCTGTCCAAGCCTCTGATCAGCACTGACATGGCCTTCGTTTGCTCTGTGCTCAGGCTATTTGGCTGAGAGGAAAGGACAGAGGAAGCCTCTGACAAAGTTAGGCAACTGTCAGTAAGTTTCTACAAATGAATGCTTAAAAAAAAAAAACCCAAAACCCCAAAGCTACTTCATTTATCTGCATCTGTCTCCTTTAGTTAAGCTGGTAATTCTGAGTTTAATACAAAAATGTAAGTGGGCTCATTCACATTTTAGAAATACTTTTCTAGAATACAATAATTAAAAATATTTTTGAAAATCAAGGCCTTTATTTCCATCACACTGAGTAAATTAACATGCATTTCAAACACAGAAGAAACTGCTTTAAAAATCCCTGTATTGCTTTTCAGCGAAGTACAATTTAAAAAAAGCCGGAGGCCAAAACAAGTAAAACAAAAGCCTTCATTTCCACCTACCATCAGACATGCTTTTTAAGATGTAGAGGAAGCACATCAGCAGGCTCTTTATCTCGGACTGGTCAAGCTTGTCACAGCGAACCACAGAATTTCCCAAAGTGCCACATTGCTGGTGCTGAAACAGGAAATACAGGTGACTGCTCTCTCTCTCTCGGTACAGGTAAAACAAAATCAGTTTCAAGTTTCTCCCTTGGAAGAGAAAGATTCTTAAAACTAAGTCAAATCGCACAACTAGAAGCTGTAAGTGAGTTGTATACCGACAGGCACGCCTTGACCGCACACACAAGTGCTGCTGCAGACGCACTGGCTTGTCTCCTTTGAACACCCTCCAAAGGGACAAGTCAGGAGGCAGGCTTTTCAAACTGGACATCCAGTTTTAATGACCAGCTTCGTTCTGAAATGCCAAGTAAAACCTCATGCAACAGTCCGTGTGCAAGGACCAAACACAGAAATGATGATTCAGAAGACACTGCAGAATCAACCATGTCCTCAGGAAAGGTGGCGGCTGAAACAGCAAATAAAAGTGTGTGCTTCTGTGGACCAGCGACAGCAGCCTGGAGCTGAGTCACTGGCACTCAGCTGAGATCATGGGGCACCCCTGGGGGAATATAACGGCAGGTGCCCGACGGGACAAACAGGGACACTTCAGCACAGCATCACCAAAGACCCTACCAGTGAGGTCATTCCGTCATCAGCTTAGCTCAACACTGCAAACGCCAGAAAGCACCGGGTGCAGGATGAAGACAGTTTTGCCACTAGAGAGCAGGTCGCAGGCTCAAAGGTTCACATAAAGAGACCACAGAACAAGAATCTCATCTGAGTAAAAACAACAGATTTAAAAAAAATTCCTTAAAGTAGATTTTCAATTGAGATCAAAACATTTTTGCCCAGTACCAAAGCAGAAAGATGAGTGAAAAAAATAACTTTCCCTCAAGGTACCACTGGGCAACTGAAAAAAGACATGAAAGGGCTTCATTAATAATGTGCACAGATATTTTCTTTCAGGAAGCAATACAGGTACGATTAGTGGCAAAACTGTGCTGGGGATGCATGGTCTGGCCCACCCACTCCGGCAGAGCCCCTGGGAGGACTCAGTACTTCTTGCAGTGGGAGGGGAGGGGCAGCAGGCACAGTTTCCTCCGGCAAAGGTGGGATGGTTAGGAGGGAAAAGTCCACGGTGACCCGGTTCTTCCTGGCTGACTGGCAGCTCTCCTCCTCCTCTCCAGCACTGCGTATGACACAAGCGGAGTGCCTTCGGAGCAGCTTCTCCCTCTACACGCAAAGGCATGTTGGGGTCAAGGGAAAAGGGCAACACGTCATGACACACCGGCAAGGAGAGGCAAGGACAGTCAAGGGTCATCATGTCAATACCAGCCATGGAAACAGAGATAAGACTGCACACTTGATGCCAAGTAACGACACTCCCCAGGATTCTGAGGGCAAGGAGGACAGCCCTAAATGGGTCTTTTAGGAATGGGTACATGTGCCTGTCTTGAAACTACTTAGGAAAACCGTGATCAAGGTGAGACCAGCCTATCATGGTTGAAGGTTTAAATTCAAGCTTTAGCAGTTGCAACAAAGTTTCTAATGGTCTAAATCTTAGCTATTTTGAGAGAAAAAAAAAAAAAGGTTAAATGTGAGAAAAATGTGTTGTGTTAGGGTTGGGGGCACAGTGTGAGAAGAGCGATTTCACATTGTCTTATCCCTGACCACCTACATGGTCAGTCTTTTCTGGAGTTGGCTTTTAACATCCACTTGCAGGGAGAGCTGTGCTATAAATGGAGCTCTCCAGCATCAGCATCTGCAAACGCCAGAAAGCTCTGGGTACAGGATGAAGACAGTTTTGCCACTAGAGAGCAGGTCGCAGGCTCAAAGGTTTCACATAAAGGGACCACAGAACAAGAATCTCATCCAAGTAAAAACAACAGATTTAAAAAAAATCTGTGAGGGGCATTTTGATTTCCCTAGCTGTCCAACCTGCCAGAGCCAATTGTTTAAAGTGCTCCACTGGGAACACTTCCCTGATCTGAAGTCCTGGAAACAGGAACAAGGGGGTCTCAGGGAACGGGCCCCATAGATGATACTCGGTCACGTCTGGCTACTGCAGGCTCACTGAGTTGTTTGAAAGTCATTCTTAGTGAACACAGAACAAGACATGTTTACTTTGGGTTCGAGCCATCAGTTATAAGAAAAACTTAAATTACATAAAAAGATGTTACCTTATCCAGGGAATTGCTCTGCTCACTATTCCTTTCTGGAAGGCTGTTCCCCGAATCTGTGCTTATGAGGGACCCTCTTGAATCAGCATTTCTCACACTATTGATGTTTGGAGTTGAAGTCGTATATGGAGAAGCTAAAAGGAAATCAAGCCAAGACCAAAGATTGGTTGAGACAGAACGAAATGAAGATAAGTAGCAAACTTTAAGTGAAACTGTTTTAATGGCACATCACCTTTAAAGAACCAGGTCAGAGTGAGATAAAAATAAACTTTAGTTTGAAACATTCAGACATAAATATCAATTCACTGATGAGAAATCACCTTTGATAGCTAAGAATAAAGAAGCATATGTTTTTTCAGAATGGAACAAAGGTTTTAAAAATTAAAAAGATAAATCCACCAGAAACTACTAAATAAAAAAAAAGGAAATCATGCAAAAAAACCCAGAAGAATTTTAATTGTATGTTGAGGTGCCCTAGAAAACTCAGAGAGATGTCATGGGATATTTAAAAATTTCAAGAAAAATTCCACGATACTTGACATCTGCCGGAAACAGCATTTACAACATTAGATGGTGCTACATTCCTTTAGATGAGGTCATATCATTGAGAAGCTGGGTACGTGGGGGCTGTTATGATAAAGAGTAACTGGGCAAAAATCAATGTGGAACAGAAAATGAGAATGACGGTGAGTAATCTGTTTCCAGAGCTGAGAAGCTGTACATTGTTCAACAGACATTCACATCCCATTAGTAATCGCTAGGGTTATTAAAAAGCACATCTTTTCTTTACATGCACACCTGTATGTATATTCTCAAACAGCTACTAAGTCATTAGACTCTAAGTGCTTATCACGTATGTAGCCCTAAGTACCCAGTAAACAGAACTGTGAGGTGTTTCTTTTGGCCTCGGGACTCTGTGAAAAAAATCACCGATAGTACAGTTCTATGAACTGAGATTGCTTGGGAGTCTCTGCAATAAAAAGTCATGAGCAGAAAGGAAATCTAATTTGGACATAAAATTTGTATCATCTGTGACAAAATAGATTTTGAAGGCAGAAATTAGTCCCTACCTTGGTACTAAAATATTTTAAAATGTAATAAATGGACTTCCTGCAAGATTTAAGTAAATAAAATAATTAAAAATGATTCTTGGACTTGTATATTTGGAACCAAAAGCTGTACCTACAGTTGAAAGGCTGGGCCGGCGCGGATACAGTGTGAGGACTGCTGGTACCAGGGTCCAGCGAGTTGGAAGCACAGCCTCCCAAGTCCTACCAACACTCAGATTAATCCACCAACATCCCTGAAACTAACTCAGTCTATAGAGATTCTGAAAAGAACTGGGGGAATTTGAAATGCATGTGAAAGCTGGAACATGTAAGCCACTGACCACAGGCTGACCTCCCCAGAATAGAAACCGTGATTGATTGGCCTAAGAAGTAAAAACCTTATGAAAAAACTGAGCCTTTCTCCAGACTCAGAAAAGAAACACACATTATGACGACGTTATAATTACAGTCTTCCTAATATAACAGCTGGACTTCATATTTAATGCAGAATACAGAGATCAGGAGGAAAGAGGTCATCAGTAAAATAAAATCAGATCCTAAATTATCCAAATTTTAGGTTCAATTCCAGGATCAGTGTCCTAATCTAAAACAACAGACGGATATGTAATAAACCCAAATCAACACGCTTAGTATAGTTGTGTGTGTGTTTGTATATAATATGCTGAATCAAGGAAGAATTTTTCAAAATCCTAAACAACATTTCAAGCAAAATGAAGTTTAGTTCATCTCTTTCCTCTTGTACAGAGAGCCCAGTGCATATATTGAATAGATGGAAAAGGAATCCTGAGTCTAAGAATAAGTGTTTTTTTAGAATGAATGTAACCTCAGGTAGTGTTTACCTAGGCAAAAGAACCAGTTTTAGAAACTTTCATGCACCATGTTCCAAAGACATCAATAAAAAAATAAATAAAAAGCCAACAAATGCTAACCTACTAAAGGTACATATCAACACACAGGTTCTCTTCCAAACATTTTTCCTAAAGAAGAATGGGATTTCCTCTAGAGAAATAAGGAGAATGTCTACTCTTTCTAATTCTTTTTTTTAAAAGGAAAAGTACAGGCAGGAATGAAGGTGAGTAGGTAGACACGCAGGAAGCAAGAGGAGGAGGAAGCAGCTTTATTTTATTCGGTTGTTCATCGCTGGTTGTTTCTCTGGTCCCAGGTCTTGAACCAGGACCTTGGACGTAAGTGGGCCTGTGCCTGGCTTCACTGCTAGGCCACAGGGGTGGGCGGAGAATGAATGCTCTTAAAGGATAAGCACAGGGACTAAAGTGAGCTGGAGACTCCATGATGAATAAGAGTTGCCGAAGCTACTAGAAAACAACTAGTTGACTCAGTTCAAGCCTGGAAAGCATTCCTAAAAAGGAAGAAGGATTTAAGTTCTTCCAGATAAAAGGAAATATAAAGTTTGATTATTAAAAAATGACTGTTTGGAGTTTGAATCAGGTTCAGAGTTTGAAATTCAAGAAACAATAAAAAGAGACTATATCAGTCTCAAGTACTTTTCATAACTGCCATGAACACAGAACAATCAAGGCCATTTAAGACACTGAAATTGTGCCGAGGGCACCCGGTTGGTGACATAGTAGATCAATCGCCTTCAGAGTATAAGCCAAATACTCTCGAGTTTGAGTCCTGGGGCGGGAAGCAACCAGTGTTAACAACTAAATATAAAGAAAATAAAGATGTTCCCTCCTCCTTTCTCTTCCTGTCTGCCTGCCTACTCATCTTCATTCTGTCAGCACCTTTCCTTAAAAAAAAGAAAATAGTGTGCTCAAGATGCCCAGTGGCTCATTTGCATGGTCTCAAGGTCTCCCAAACCCTAAGCAGGTAGATGCTGAAGTGGAGAAGAGTCAAGGGAGGAAAGACATCACCTTATTCTAGTTTGAGCATTTCCACAAAGTCTTTAGTTCTACATAATATAGTCAGATGGCTATGATTTCAAGGAATTCCTAGGCTCTGGGACTCATCTACCTGGCTACGGAGAATATGTCAAAAAGCATAAATGATGCTAAAGAACTACACTTGTTACACGGTAGTCAGTAAAGACTATCTGCTGTGCTGAGCTCTAAACACACTGTATCAGCGATTCATTCCCTATTACAACTACCTGGGAGTCAGAGTGACGGCTGTGGACACTGAGGGTAGAGAGGAGAGACAACCTGCCCAGGAAATGAACTGATGACAGAGTTCAGGTCCAAAGTCACATCTAGGACTTTGAAGCCACTGTGGAGAACCACTGCAGACAAAACCCTGTGAAGGGTCCCCTCCACACCTGGAGCAGAAGCTGACGTCGGGGCAGAGAAAGAAGCTAATGTGCTAGGCTGTACACTGAGCATTTTGCATGAATTAACTCATTTTATCTTTCTGACGCCAAATGAGGTACAACTACGGACAATGTATAAACCTAAGTTAAGATTAAGTACTGGTATTACAGGGTAAATTTGAGCATGGGTGTGGGGCATCCAATTTTATGTTCTGCCCAGTTTCATCACCTACATGAAACCGCATGTTAATAACAAGACCATGGTGTGCTCTGGTGGCTTAGGTGCTGAGTCTACTGCTCCAGCATAGTCCACCTAAAGCTCAAAGACCCATGTCCATGAGTCAGGGCAGTGGGGAACAACCCAAGTGAACAACTAAATAAATAAACAAACAAATGCTCCTTCTACCTCTCTCTTCCCTCCTGACTGCTTCCTTCCTTTTTTAAAAAAGCAGAAAACGAAAAAGGCAAGACCATGAACTTAGGAGGAGTAATAGCACTCCAAAGTGATTAGATAAAAAGTCTTTTATTCTGCCCTAAGAGTTATTCCCACTATTGGGTGGCCTAACCAACCAGTCACAGCAAGATACCTCATTTATTCAAAGATTTTAGAAAAGCAATTTTAGGATAGCATGCCAGTCATAAACCACTATCTCCTTCAGGAATTACTGTCACCTTTCATTCAAATCTCTGACACTATAAATAACGCTCCCACCACACACACACACACCTGTAAAATGTTCCTTTTCTAAAGGCATCACAAATCTAACTTGAGGATTTAAAATGATAAATTAACTTCAGCATTCAAAGGAAAGCCAACAGCTCAAACACAAGACTAAATGCACGATATCTGAACTTATGAGAATGCTGGGATCTTTATTTCAGTGTAGTGTTGAAGGGTTTCTGCTGTTAAATGTCAAATCCGGGGAAAGAATATTCAAAGCAGAAACTGAGGCTTCAAACTCCTGACATGAAAGCTTGAAGTGACAGCACGTGATTGGGTAGAAGACACTGTCACAGAGAAACCCGAGCTCACCAAGGCCTGAGATCGCGCCAAAGAGATCTTTGTGCAGGCTGTTGTCCAGTGTGTTTCCCGACTTCTGCGGCGTCACCAGCGTGTTCACAGCTGGCAACGTGAGTGCTTCTTCCTTCACAGTCTGTCAAAGGGGAGAAAGAGAAGAAATAACTGAAGATGATTTAAAAGATTCATCGATGGATCTTGAAAGTGTAAGGGCAAGCACTGGAAGAAGACGGAGCAGTCTGACACACTACGTGGCCTGAATGGGAGAAGCAGCCATCTGCAGCGAGAGGGAGGCGTGGGTCACAGTGGGGAGCTCAGAGCACTTCACGTCTGGGGTGGGGCGGGGCGGGGCGTGAAGCAGAGGAGTCTTAGTTCTGAAAGTCTAGCACGTATTCCTTTCCAGAACTCTGAGGCCCACATTTTTTCAGATTATTTTGGGGCTTTTTCCTTCACAACACGTCTCCTGTATTCTTTCTAACTCTCACCCCAGACATCCTCCCAAATGAGCAGCAGCAGTGACTAAGAAACACAGCGATGCTGAGGATTGGAGCCTCATGGGAACACTCAGATGCTCACTCAGTCGAGTACCTATGCAAATTTTGAAGTGATGGCAGAAGAGAGACTTTACTTTTGTGAAAGTCAAAGAAAAAACTTAGGTTCATTTTTATTCTCCAGATTGAAGCAGAAGAGAGAGGCAACTAGGCTCTGAATGACTTATTTTGCTTAGAAAAGCAGGCAGGTTCAGAGAACATATGTGTGAGATACAGTGTTTTACAGGCTGAGATTAGAATGGTTCATTGCAATTTACCAAAAGCACTGCAGATTATTATGTTAGTGGCCAAAAATGAGGGGTGCGTGCACTGAGCTGAAGGCGTCCCCTGAAAGTCATGCCCAATCAGAACCTGAGAATGTGACCTTGTTGGAAATAGTCTGCAGATATAATTAAGATGTAAGATAAATGAAGTCATCCTGAATGGATGTGGGCCCTGAATCCAGTCACAGGTGATCTTACGAGAAAAGGAGAGGACACGACGACATAGACACGCCAGAAAAAAGGCCATGTGAGACGAGGCAGAGACTGGCATGATGCAGCCACAAGACAAGGAACCAGGCCTCCTGGCACCACCAGAAGGGAGGAGATGCAGTGACCAGACGGCACCCAGTGCCTTATCAACCCTACTGACACCTGGGTTTGGGCTTCTGGCTGTGACAGAACACATGCCCGTGTCTTTGGCCACCCACTCTGTAGTTGTCAAGACAGCCCGTGTGAATAAGCATACATACACTGCCGGGGTTCACCGGGAAAGGCGACACTTCCCTCACATTGATCCGCTGCACGTTCTCAATCAGCAGACCGAACAGAGGCAGGTAGAGGGTGGCTATCCTCGCTTGATGGCTCTGAAACAAAAGCACATGCGTCATTTATCCCGTGGCTCTGAGAATTTAACGACAGACCATTCACACTCCGGGCAGTTCCTGTATTTGGACCCTTCCGTAAAGGCTGCTGTTCTATTTCACTGTGTAAACAGAGAAACATCTCCATGCTGCTCCTATTAGCTTTCTAACTGGTTATTTCTCTACATTACTTAAAATGCAGGTCATTTCTCAATCCATGTTTCCTTCCACTCGGGACACTCACCCTGGAAGCATATCTGTCATCAAAAGAATGCTTTATCAGCAGGCTCTTGAGGACACTGATGGCGATCAGCCGGACCTCCCTGAACTCCTGGAGGGCGGTCCCCACCTCCCTCAGTAACAGCCCCACCAAGAAGTGGTTTCTGCAGAACTCGTCCGTGAGCGCATAGTCCAGCTGCAGATCTGAAATGAGGAGAGACACTGCTTTGGAGAGGGAGCAACACTTCAAGGAAAATGAAAACTGAACCCACCCTCTGCATTTGGTGGCCCCTGTGTGTCAACAGATGACGAGACTTGGCCTCAAACAGGAAAGGGTCAATTACCTAAAAACTGGCTTACTTCTTAACGCATTGAACTGTTACACGAAAACATAATTTAAATGCAAATAATTACGATGGATTTTAATTTAGAAACATGCTACCTCTTATGCAACTATTCAGCCAGTGAATAGTTTTAGTACCAATTTTTAGAGTATAGGACATGTAGCATTAAAATATTAAAGAAAGCCACGCACACATAAAATGCAATTTTGTTATTAACATAAATTAAAAAATCAAGTTATTATCCTAACTGGCAGCAACCTATGGATAACAAACATCCAATTAAAGAACGAATAAATATATACATGGTCTATAAAATGTTCTTTATATGTGAGTCCGTTTATCCATTTCCTGGTCATCGATGCCTATATAGTCACATTAAACCCAGTGTGCTTAAAATGAAAAACTTACCATACAACCTGCTTTTATTCTGCTATTATTGAATGAAGAACTTAATGCATAATTTAAAAATATCTACTCTTAATATTTCTCACCTCTAAAAGAAATACAAAACTAAAATAAACTAAAACGTACAAAGCACCAAACCAAACCAGTAAACCATCACAAACTAAATCACAAAAATGAAAATTCCTCTGGAAAAGAGAAGCAAACATGAAATCTACTGAAAAGGCTAAATTAAAGCAGCTAACCACCACTCTGACACAGAAATACTCCCTTTCTGAAGCTATACGTAGGTTCTGGATTCTTCTACTGTAACCATTATTTGAGGAAAATATATGGACTTCTCCCTTGATGTCAATATTTGATAATTACTTCTAAGTCCCTCAAACACACTGACCCAACTCTGCTATGAAATCCTTCAGCAAACGAGACAGAACATTAATTATTTCCAGGACAATCATGTCCACTGTTCATGATTTTTAAGCCCAGTTTATCCAAGTGGCAATTCCCAGCTCGAATTCACATGGACGCCTTAGTCGGAAACCACTGTGTGGTGTGTAGGTGTTGTGTTTGCAAAGAAGGAGGTGGCCCGTGAGAAGGGAGAGAGGAAGGAGAATGTTAAAAAAGATGGATTCCTATCAGTGTCAGAAGGAACAGTATCCCCAGGGGACCGTGTCAACCATCTAGGGCAGTCTGTCTTGCCACCAAAAACCCTGACGGCCTATTAGGAGCTTGTGTGATTCTGCCTGGCACAAAGGAATCCCACGTCACTCAGCTGCAGGACAAACAGCTGGCCCCGGCCAGGTCAGAAGGGGACAGGCGCCTTCACTGCCTGGTCCCTGGGATTAAAGGGCTATCTCAGCACCTGACAAGTAAAGGAAAAGAGTTTGGGGGCAGAACAGAGAGAGATTAACTACAGGTGGGGCCTGGACGAGGGCAGGGAGGAGACCTGGCAGGTCCCATAGAAGGTGCTAAGTGACAGAGCAGGGGAAGAAGATAAGGATTCCCTCAGGGAGGTGGCAAGCTGAGGCCAGTGGGTAGCAGGGGTGAGCATGCCTGTCTGACATCTGGGGTGAAACAGGTGTCTCTGAAATGTAGGGGCCAGTGGGGACTAAGTCAGATAGGTGGGCTGGGCCTAGAACACTGACTGCCTTGTTTTCTTCAGATTATCACCCCAAAGTCACCTTTTCAGTGGCTTTTCTGGTCACCCTATCTTATATGCCACTTCACTTCATAGTCCCTGTCCTCGCTTGATTTTTTTCTACTTAGCACTTATCTTGCTCTCAGGTCCTACACCTTTCACTCAGGTTCAACAGCAGGGCTCTGCATCCTTGCTGCCCACATCTATACCCCAAGGCCAGACAGAGCTGGTTCTGGGTGAATATTTGTTGATAGCAGGAATGCCAACTCCAGGGTGACAAATCCCCTCCTTGCTCCTTAAAAGGAGTCCCGGCCTATTTGGGGAAGAGACTTAAGGCTTCTGGGTGAGCGCCTTTGCGTGCCTCTCTCAGACTCTCAGGCACTTGATTTAGGCATTGTGAATAATTTGGTGGCATCACTCCATTTTTTCTCTCCTTAGCATAGATTACTCTGAGCACACACAAGGCACTCAACTCAGTAAATAGTACCTGACAGACCTGATGGATTCATCTCCTTTGTTTCATTTATTCAGCGATGACAAAGAAATCTCTATGAGCTTAACAGTCTTACATGAGGACACAGGACAGTTAAGAGAGACTCAGCATGCAAACACAAAAAGCATGCGGGACATCACACCACTTGTGATTCAGGTTACTGCCACCACTAGGGACAAGGGCTGTGGAAATGGGGGGCTAAAACATTTTTGGGGCGAAGCAGGGCTTTCTGCTGGAGTTTTAAAGAAACAGGCTAGAAGAGGACCTAGAGACCCTAGAAGCAAAAACAAGATGCTTCCCTGGGATGTTACAGCGATGTTTCCGCTAATGTGAGACAAAGTCAAGGGTTTCTCATATGTTTAAAAACTGGCCAGAGTTTATGGGAAGGAGCTACAGGAATAGCAGATGGAAGCATCCCTGCAATTACTTGCATCCTTTTTCTTTTAAAGGAGGAAAATGCAAGAGAGCAAGCATGACACCCCAACCTACCTACAGAAGTGCCATTTGACTCCCCAGATGGTGAAAGAAAAGCTAATTCATAAGAAAAAAGAAAAAGTAAAACAAACAAACTACAGTAAGTAAAATGGATTGCTTAAGCCAAGGAAGTTTTCAATGGAAACAAGTCACACTGTCATGATTTGTAGTCTCCGTTTTCTGAAAAGTAAGTTCTCATATGTACATTTCATCAATATTTTAAAATGTGAAAATTTAACAAGAAAATATATGAATTCATAAATGAAAACAAGCGGAAAAGTCTAATGCCATGTTTGAATCTATTCTCTTCTTGGTCATAAATGACTCTCTGTATGAAAAGATTAAGGATAACATACATAAAGATGAATTACCTTGGTATCTTTGAATCCTGCCTTTTCCAAAGGGCATTGGTAAATTCAAGGGAATATAATGTTCATGATTGCACACCACACGGAGAAATTCAAACTTGTATTCAAAGAGGGTCTGCAAGAAGAAATACTTAGTTGTGAGTTAAATACCTTACTGGATACGTTATATAAGAACCAAGAAAATCTGTATGAAAGAATATATCTAGTCTTCAACATTTTAACTCTTGGAACTGCTAGTGTATAGATTTTAGAATAGCTGCAGAGATCTCTTTGGAAACTGAGAACGTACTTCATTAAACAATGTCCTCCCCTGACTTTAAGGGCATTTATTATTTATGCTCCTCCTACTTCAATAAGGACTTCAGGCAGCTCTAATTATAGGTATAGGCTCAATTCAACTTAAAAATGAATAAGGCAGAGCTTTAAAAAAAGACAAAGAGGAAGAGATACAGAGACTCCTACCAGAAAAAGACTTCTATTACCTTGTTAAATAAAGTAGGATTGTCAACACACACTTTCAGTTTTGCGGTTGTTTATGATAAAATCAACAAAAAGCTATGTTCTTTTTGCACTTGAATAACTATGCCTCTGATTAATACACATTAATGCAAGTAAGTGCTGGTTAGTAGTAGTATTTCTGAGACAAGGGAGTGAATAGAAAATGATTATAGAAAATATTCTGATGGGAACCAGGAGAAACAGGTGAGGTTCTAGATGTGAATCAGAGGCAGAATGGACAGTAGGAACATACACACTACCTTGGGATCTCCAGGAGCAAAGCAGCTGATGTAGTTGTTGATCTGCTTGAAGACGAAACCTCTGTCCATGAAGGTGAAACATCTCTATGGAGGAAACAATCCCTAATGGTAAGTTTTCAGGCCCCAACGTGCTTTGGAAAGTTGGGTTCTAATGAGCATTTGACTATTCTTCAGCATAAAAACATGCCATCAACGTTGACTGAGCACCTTCTAGATACTAATCACTGTGCTAGAAAGAACAGATTCACCCTTGGCCGTCACCCTCTAGCCAGACACCCCTACCTTGATGAACACAGCCAGGCTATGATTTGCATTCTTCGATGCCTCTGGGTTATCTCGAAACTTCTGAGTGATGTGCGGCATCAGCATATTCACAACAGTTTCCACGGCATGATGATAGGACGCAGGAAATCTCTGGTTCCGTAGTAACTAAAAAGAATTCAGAACACATTTTTTAAGTTGTAGCCTTTTAGGAGAAATAGCTGAAACTTGAGTCCATCTGAACACCCCAGAGCTCTCTTCTTACTTGTCTGAGATTAGGTGGGAAGAACTATTCTTTTTTATCTTGAAGGGCTGAACAAGTATCTGAAGACACCACGTCAGTGCTGTGGACTAGACCTGAGATCTCACATGTCAGTGCGATAAAGACCGCATCGGAGAAGTCTGTAGGAATGTGGAGATTCTCCGCACTGGAAGGGGACTCTCATCAGGAGCTTGGCAGCAAGTGGGGGAATGAGGGTGGGAACTTGTATTTTTACTGTTGTCTGAAATATGTGGCAGTGGAGAGCCATTTTCTCAACATGTGGATGTGAGTGGCACCTGAGCTGGATAACTGAAAGGAAGGACGTTGAGTCCTTGAATGACCTTGAGGGATGAGTTCCCCCTGCCCTCTCATTTGCCAACTGGCTCATAATTTTCCAAAAGAGAGAAATGGATCTTTTGTCCTATTCTTGAATCTCTCAATATAAAAAAATAACATTTTGTAACATTAGAACTAGAAAATTTCTGACATCAAAGTACACATTATTATGCATTAAATACCAGGACCTACTACGAAATTTTAAAACATTAACTTTATAATCCTCACAATTCTCAAACTAATGGAAACCTTGTAAATTTAAACTCAAGAATCCAGGGAAGTAAGGATCAAGCAATAAGAACTTGAAGTCTATCTCCTTTCAAAAACATAACAGCACATTTTAAAATTCCAAAGGCATTTTGTTCCATATATGCAACCAATAACTCTATATTTTGAAGTGTCAGCTTCCGAGGGTCATCAGTTTAGTTTCCAGGACCTCAACTCTAACCACAGCGCATGACAGGCAGCTACTCACGTGACCCACTCCCGGAAAAGAGGTTTTCTAAGAAATACCTGTGGCCCTCAGAAGGAGGCGGAGTCAGTGCTACTAAAACCATGAAGAATGGTTGGGGAGATCTATCCTGGATCAATGGTGTAGACCACCTAAACCCATTAGTCAATATTAATATAACTACACATGAGACGACTGGACATCACATGCCTCCTGATGTGCCTATCTCATGCCTACTAGTTGTGAAGTATCTGCCCATAAGCAAACAAAATCTAGATGGAATCCAGCATCTAGATACCACTCTAAGTTTATAGGAAAAAAACAGGAGACAAAGAACTACATCTCAAAACAATGCTACAACCAGCCAATGCTGGAATTTGGGAAATTCTGCAGGATAAATGGCCCACTGTAATCAACAAGTATATTTAATTAAATAAATGAAAAATAAAGACAAGAGAACAGTTTGAGAATCAAAGGAACTCCAGAGAAACATCAGTCAAATGCAATGAGGGCATTGCGTTTACATCCTGATTCAGACAAACCAACAGTAAAATGACATTTGGAAGCAGTGGGTGGAAAGAGAATGGTTGTTTTTAGATTAAAAAAAGATACATGGCTAACTTCGCTGAGTGGCACAGTGGTAGAATGGTTAGGTCTTTTTTAAAGGCTTTCTCTTGTTAAAGATGACACACTAAAGGTTTCATAGCGGAAATGATAAAATATTTGAGAAGTGCTTTTAAAATAGCTGAGGGGAAAATAGTGTGACTCTGGACATGTAAGTAAGAACAGCAGAATGTTGATAACAGTCATGAAATGAGTCCCTTTCTTTTTATCTGTATTTAAAGATTCGATAATAAAAAGCTTTTATTAAAAGGAAAGAAAATGTGGTGAACAACGGTGGATAATTAGGAGTTGACAACTCAGGGCCTTTGAAGACTGAAATGCAGCTCTCCTGACAGTGACAAGTAGCTTTTGTCTAGAGCCCTCACTTGGTAACAAAATAGTGAGGTAAGGCACACACCTGACGGTAATGGAGACTGAAGCAATCATATGCTTTTATGGAGATTACTATCCACTGAAATGGAAGAAAATACTCTAGGAAAGTAGGCAGCTGTCCAAGGGGCTGAGTATAAAAATGCTAAACTGGTGGGGAGGACACGCAGACGCAAGAGACTTCTCAGCCAAACAAAACACACACTTCTGACCGTGTGCTGCTGTGGGCTGCTGTTTGGGCGCTGCTGCAGTCCCCAGTGGCCCAGCCACCACCGTCTGCTCCTGACAAATGCTGCTGGTGCAGGGTCTGTCTGCCCGCCACCTGTGCACAGCAGATCTGCCTGCTCCGGTGGACCTGCTGTGCCCAGAGCCCCTGACACCTCTGTACCCTCCTGCTGGCTGTTCAGCTGCCGCATCCCGACCCCCAGGCTGAGCGGGCTCGCCCTGATGACCTGCACTCAGTGACCGTGAAGGCGCCTGTGAACGGTGCTGCTAACAGCAGAACCTTGGCTGACACCCGCGCTCGGCTGCACCCGTCCTGGGTGTCATCCTGCCTGGGCCCCCAAATCGCTGCCTCGTGGACCAGGACCTCACAACAGCCCTCAAACGGTTGAGTCTTCATTCCTTTGTGTTCCCCCACTCTCTGATGGTTTAGAGACCTCTTCTTTGCAGGCTAGTTTACTGTTTAGTGCGATATAGTAAGTAAGACTACTTGCTATACAAACTTCGTTTTCCTGGCTGAGCAAACAACAGTAACAGTAAAGCTGTGGGGCCAACAAGACAATTCGCAGCCTGCTTATTGGAATCCCTACATCATTTCTCCTCCCTCAACTGCCTTCTACTCTTTTCCCTTCTGTTTTCTATTTACTTTCTTTTTTTACCTCCTACCTCTACTCTGCATAGTCTTTTATTTTTCCCCATAAAAATCATCTTCTCTCTTAACCTCTCCATGTTTATTTCTCGCTGCCCCTCTGGTGCCATGAGAATGGTGTCTCAGGTCATCAATAGAGGGGGCATAGTGGACCCTGGGTCAGCTACAGCATTCGGAAAGCTGCCGCATTCGCACCAGGGTCTCACCATGCATGAGCTCCCAGCTGATGACGGAGGGTGACAGGAACCCCAGGTAGACTTGTCCCTGGGCCGTGGGCCTCCTCTGATAGAGGACTTTGGTGCAAGGCCTTTCCAGTGGCCTGGCTCACCCTCTGAGAGCCACTCGGCAGTCAGATGCTTCCTCCTGCCTCTCTGTCACCCTGAGGGAGGCCTGCACTACCATCTGATGGCTCTCCCACCTTCTCCTGGCTTCTTCTCCATCATTCCTCAGTCATGGCCTCTAAGAAATCTCTTGCATGGCTAAGGCCATCTGGCAACTCCAATGAACACAATGCTTTTCCCCAGTGAAAAGCTTAGGCTTACTCTTCAGCAGACCAGTGCTTACCAGCCTATTTCTCTAGTTGCTCTGTCTCTTCCTTGCCTGAGGCTGACTCTCCACTTGGACTCTACACCGGGCTCACCAACTGGAAATCACCAGGGGTGGGGGCAACAACTGCTGGCTGCCTCCCAGTATCTGTCCTCAATTCCCTCTCATTCTAGCAGAATCTCAACATTTTAACGAGGTGTTAGACACTCAGGAAAAGACTACCATTTTAGTAATATGCCTTGCAGCGAGGTGTGGTCATGTGACTAAGTCTAGCTGACAAGGGAGCAGTGGGTTATATCCTTCCAGGGAAAAGGTGTATCTGTCCCCTCCTGCTGGCTCTGTGTAGACACGGGGGTGAACTCAGTTGGATCAGTACGAGTAACACTCCAGACAGACAAGGCAATGAGACAGAAAGAATCTGGACCCCTGAAAGTGCATGCAAAAAAACCCCAAAACCCTAACACCTTGAACTTTCATATAAAAATGAGCTTTTATTTCTTGTTTAGGGCACTGCTACTTTTGATCTCCATCACAGCAGCTGAACCTGCAACCCTGAAGCTTAGGGTATCGTAAGCATAATCATTATCTCCCATCTTCATGGATAAACCATATTCCAATTAGCTGCTCTGAAGTTCCCGTCTTCCATGCTCTCAGAATTTATACCTTTTTCTCCACTCCAGTCTGACTATGTTCTGTTTTGTTCAAATCAGGTTCACTGAGGTTTTATTTGCTTATACTAAAATTCACCCTTGTGAGTATGCTGTTTGATGACTCCTGACAAGTAAATACAGTTATGTAATCACAACAAAGATGTGATATGGTTCTATCACCCTAAAGTTCCCTCATGTGCCTTTGAACCCCTTGCAAAGCCCCACCCCAGAACCTGGAACCAAACTGGTTTCTGTCCCTGTAGCTTTCTTTTTCTGGAGCATCATATAAATGGACTCACAAAGGATGTAGTGTGATTCACATGACTTCCTTCACTTAACATAATGCTTTTGAAATTCACCCATGTTGTAGGTAAGAATCAGCACTTTGTGCCCTTTCATTACTAAGTAAAATTCTACTGTATGGCACTCCCATAACTTGTCTATCTACTCACCAGTTAATGAACGTTTTTTGCTTCCAGTTTTGGACTATTCTGAATAAAACTTCTCTGAACATTTGCAAACAGGTCTTTGTGTGAATATGTGTTTTCATTTCTCTTCAGCAAATACTTAGAAGCATAAATGCTGGATCAAATGATGAGTTCTGTTTCATATTCTCTTATTCATTTTTAATGCTTTCCGTCAACCCATCTCATTCCTCCCAATGCTAGATCGCCATCAGCATCACCATAAAATGTCATTTTCACATTACTGCAATTTGAGAACCCAAAAAACTTCAAAGGCATATAAAACATGACAGGTACATCCATCAGTCCCACAGGTATTTAATCTTCAGGGGGAAGGAAGACACACTGATATGAAAGTTTCCAAGCTACTTTAATCACACCTAGAGACTGGGGTCCCGGGGTCGTGGGGACAGTCAGGAAAACAACTGTAACTCACGTTAAAGAACTTACGCTGCCTCTTGATGGTCTCTACCAAACTGCTGCCTGGCCTCAAAGTTCCCGTCCTCATTCGTTTTTGAGCTCATCTGTTTTTTTTTCCCACCTCACTCTTTACCTTCTACTCAATCTGAGCTTCACCACAAAGCAAGTCACAGAGGCCTTATCTGGACACAGGCCCTTTTCCTCTGCCTATTGCTAATCCTCCTCTCTCTAAATGGGGCATAGTACAACGCCCAGGTAAAGTTCCATCTCTGTCTCCATATTAATCTCCTATCATTTTGGAGTACATACACACATCTTCCTGTTCTCTAAGTACTCTGAGCTGGTGTCTTCTTTCTCCAAGGACCACATCAGTTTCAAGGCTGGAAGTGCACCTTAGACTCCGTGTTCCTTTCTCCTGGGTGCTTTGCTCATGGCATTCAACAGCTCAGAGCACTTATTCATGGAGGGAAGGGTGGATATCAAAATTACACCATCACACACACACACACACACACACACACACACACACACACACACACACACACACATACAAAATGTTTACAAATATGGTTTAGGGGAAGCCCAGATGGTCCATTTAGAACATACACCAACCATCCTTCTACTTTGCAAATGAAAGTTTTTTCCTTACTAAAGTCAGAAACAGTAATGTCTGGTTAACAAGTATGCTTATTTGTCCTACCCTATGCCAGGTTTTCTAGTTTCCTTGAAGGACACCTGTGGAATGCCAGCAATTTGCTTGATACGTGTGGGAGGAAAGGAAATTGAAAATAAGTCTGTTGCAATTATAGTTGCTAAATATAAAGAGTAGAAAAGAAACACCTAAAATGCTGACCACAGAGGCAGACAGTGGGAGGAAGGACTCCCCAGTAGGCTCTGATGAGGTCCTTTCTGTATGTCCCTCAAGAAACACATTGTAAGTTCTAAGCACAGGTCTCCTATGAATCACTAAAGTCTCACACAGTCATGTATAATCAATCCTAACTTTGCAGGCCCATCTGTGGCAGCAATGAAGCTGTTTACATTAAATGCTAGGGTGAAGACAGGCCCTGATTCCCACTCTTCCTCCACAAGTGTAGCGAAGTGCAGTCTGACTGGCTGGGAATGGGAGGGTGACACGTGTGGCTGCCTCCGTCTTCAGAAAGTGCAGCATCAGAACCAAGCACAAGAGTGTGCAAATATGACCCTTCATAAATATGTCTGAGTGCAAACAAGCCCACTACCACCAAGAGTGTGCACTGAATGTCTGGGACCAAGCACACCATCACCTAAGTACTGACTGAGGCCAGCTGCCCGTGGGAAGGGCACTTTGAACAACATGAAAAGAATTCTCTGGCTCTTAAACAAATGCCCAGGGGCCGCTATAAGAAAGAAGTGTGCCTGGCCATGGAGCTTTAGAAAAGATTCATCAATAAGGAGAAAAAAATCAAGGTCAGCAGTATGAAGACATTGGATGACATTAATATTCAGTTGAAAAATAAAACCCTGAGGGGATGTGACTGTGATTTCGGACATCATGAACGGTTCGGGAATGTCTACGGTGACCTGGTTCCCGACATTTGGGATACTGGGATTAGGGACTAGGAGATACCATTCTTAAGATCTAAGTATAAGACAAACTTAAAAGTAATTGATTCTAACATATAAAACTTTTTACTCCTAAGAGATGAGACTAAATACATGAAGGTGTCAGAAATAGGAAGAGAAGTCCCTAGATCCATAATGTATGATTCAGGGGAAAGAGGGATGTGGCATCTGGCTGACAGGAAGCACTAGTCAGAGGAGGCACTGAAGTAAAAATGGTAAACTCTCCAAAGTGGTGAGTAGGTGTGGGCTATCTCTTATTATAGTAACTTATGTTATGGCCAAACTTTCTCCTTTCGGATGCCAGTATTTCTATTTAAAGTTGGATGACAAATTTAAAATAAATAAACAACTTCTAAAAACTCTGTGAATATTGTTTTAGGACCAAGGTCTCATTAACTTACAGAAAAGGTAGTGCTGATAGCATTTGAGCATATGTGTAAAGTTCCAAAGACAAACAGTTTTCCAGAGGTGCTCCCTAGCATTGGGTTATAAGGCTGGGGGTGACCGAGCCTCTGGGCAAATCACTTCTGGGGTCTATACTTCCATCTGCTCCTGATCATCCCTAACATTCTATGGTTTAAATTGGCATCTGGAGAGAAGAACACAGGCAATTAAGTTCCTTTATTAGTTTTCCATCACAGTTCTCAGAAAGACGTTACTGATCCTTGGTTTTTAATACAGAACCCGTGAGTGTTTCAGAAAACCCGTTACTACTTGCCTGTCAATCCAGTGGTTTTCTACATGTGAGGGCACAAACTATGCCACAAGAAATTTCATGATGCTCATGCCTGACATGTACTAAGGGCTAAATGAATTCTTTCTGTACATATCAGTTAGAGTTGTAAATAACCAAGTCACCAATCTCTCTGAAGTGACCACATTTATTCAGAGCCCCAAATAACAATATCCAGTAGGGCCTTGTTATGACTAAATTGTGGCCCCTCAAACCCCACATTCACAAGCTAAAGTCCTAACCCCAGGATTTCAGAATGTGAAAGAAGTAACTAAGCTAAAATGAGGTCATTAAGGTGGACATCATCCAACAGGACTACTGCTCTTTTGAGAAGAGACTGGAGCACGACACCCAGAGGAAAGACCACACAAAGACAGAGGGAAAACACAGCCATTCCCAAGCCAAGCAAAGAGGCTTCGGAAAAAGCCAGCACTGCCGGCACCTTGATTTTGGACTTCTGGCCTCCAGAATGGTAAGAAAACAAATTTCTGTTGTTCCAGCCTCCAGTCTGTGGCTCTTGCACTGGCAGCCCCATTAAACTAAGAAAGACGTAAACTCTACCCAGCACAAAACATTATTAACAGAAAAGAACACAACTGAATGTTGTGTGTGTGCATGTATGTGTGCATGTGCGTATTTTGTGTGTGCATGTGCATGTCCGTGTGTGTATGTGTGCATGTGTGCGTATGGGCTGTGCCTCGTGTGAATGCATATGTGTGCATGTGTGTGTGTGTGTGTGTGTGTGTGTGTGCGCACACGCATGTGTGCGTGTATGCCTAGCTGCGCACTGCCAAGAAGACAATCTGTTAGATCTTTCCTTGGCAGGCTGCTCTGGCATGGTTTAGACAGCCCATCACTCAGGCAGGAGGGCCTTCTTCCATGTGACATCTCCAAGTGCCGTAAGACAGGATTTAAAAGAAAAACAAAAGGAAACCACCTAATCAGCCCACAGGGCACATTCCTCTAGAGGACAGTACAGTTTAGGGTGGGAAACCACCAACCTCCCACCTGTCACAACCCTTCCCAAGACCTCTAAGAGTTCAGATTCCTTGTCTAGGGGCCAACACCTTTCACGTTTCCTCCTGGTGGCTCCTCTCTCCTTCCCTGTTCACCGCGGAGACTGCTGCGCCCCCGGACCTCTGCTCCCTGTGCCAGTGCCCGCTCCTGACTTGCCAGACCCTGCTCTGCACAGCTGCCAGGCGACAAGAATTCAGTCATTATGGTAACTCCAGGAGTCTGAGCACCTCAGCAGGAACCCTGTGGCCACCTGTGTGAGGGCATTGGAGCTTGATAAAAATGTACCACAGGCACGCCCTACGGGAGCAGCAGTTTGGTCAGTTGCCTCTGGACGGCATAGTCCACATGCATCCTAGAAACTCAGGTTTGTGTCCCGGGGTCATGGGAACAATCAGGTAACCAACTAAATGCTTCCTCCTCCTCTTTCTTCCTGCCAGTCTCTGCTCACCTTTATTTCTGCCTGCACCCCTACATAACTATGCTGAAGCATCAGACAGCTGGCAGTAGCCAGTCACAGCTCAACAACATCAGAGGAGCCTGGTCTTCTCATGGCAGTGGGAACAGTGGGAACAGTATGGGGACCCCGAGAGTTACAAAGACACACACCCACACAGGCACCAGGTGAGGAAGGGGAAGACAGAGACATCTCAGAGACCACTGATTAGTTGCAGAGAACATAAGATCATGTCAAAAACTCCACCTAAGTCTCTGAGAAATGTCTATAATCGACAAGATGTTAAGAAACAATGGGTAATTACATTGGAACTAAATGCAGAAATACGCTCCCATTTCAACAGACTTAAAGATTGCTAAGCTAGTCAAAGGGAAATTTTACTTTGGATTAAAACAGCGCTGCCGAGTGGGGAATTTGGAGTCAGAACAGTCAAGCCTGGTTCCTTCCACTGGCAGCAAGGCTCAGGCAAGTACACAAACACTAAGGCCTCAGTTGCAGCTATGAAATGAGGGGTAAGACAGTCACTGTAGGGCGGTAAATCAAGTCAAAATGCAGTCTTACTTGGAAAGCACTTACAACAGTGCTGTGACTGGCACAGAGAAAGCAAGAACACATGTTTGCTATGCACGCAATGAGAGATATCTGTCTCCAAGAACCACAGTGCCATCCTGCACGTGACGTGACGTACCTTCACCTTGGAGTTCTCTATCAAATGCTGAGCCATGGACTTTATCAAAACATCAAAGAAAAACCACGAATACTGAAAGAAAACACAGCATCCCAGTTAGAAAAACAAAGAAGGTAAGACATTTATTCTCATAGGTTGACAATGCTACGGACATGAAACAGGTGTGACCCAAAACCCAGCAAATTGTTTAGCAAATTAATATTGAACCAGAGGTGCAATCTGCTTTCACAGGTGTGACAATGATTACTCCATCCCACTGGGAAATGGGACGTGTGTACTCAGTAAGGCACACCCAAAGAGGCACCACTGGATTCGACCAGAGGCTTTCCCCCTAGACTGGGCCTGACCAGCTGACACCTGCCTTTGTAATCTCCAACTCTGTATCCTCCACGGAGTTGAATGCAATAATTTATTAACACTTAAGGGCCCATGAGATGCTGAATGTGGCAATGCTTCACAGCCCCTAATGGAGTACAGGTGCATGAGCATGGTTGGTACTGAAGAACCAACTCTGTCACCCCTCTGTAGGAGGTGGTGGCTGTGTCTAAAAGCACAGCAAGAGTGAATTTATAAGGCCGTGGAGCTGGAGTTGTCCTCAGTCACTTTCAATACCCCAGAGCCACACTGGCATCCAACAAACCTTAAGCAGTTTGTTGCTGGTGAGGAAATCGGCAGAAGGCTTGAGAATGGTGGTCATGGACTTGGCTAATTCTTCATGCACGGTCTTATATTCGGAAGCAACGTAAGGCTCAGCCTTATACGCGTACTTTAAAGAAAAAAGAAAGACACTTAAGTGCTCTGTTCCCTCAGGATGGGCTGAAAGCCTCAGAGGCTCTGAAGGACAGACTCAGGGACCGAGGTACAACTTGTGGGTGGGAGGAAGGTGTGCAAATGGAAGGTGGGAAGGTGGCTGTCACGTCACAGAAAGAGGGAACCCCAGAAGTCATCAGGGAACCTGCAGAGACGTGAATCACCTGACTCAGCTCAGTGGTCCTCCAGCCCACAACTCTACCTCCAAGGACTTGAAGAAAGGTGCCCCATGACACTAGGTACTGAACTTTGTTTTTAAAACTAACACAGAGCTATAATTCACTGGGGGTGTTGAAGACTAAACAGAGTGTGCATAACTTTTTAGAACAGTTATGTCACTGTTTATTGAATATTGTATATACATGAAACATCTGCTAATATTTATCCTAAAAATGTATCTCTTAATGTCCCACACAGTCATCTGATCTGATGGTGGCCAAAGCAAACCTTCCCATATTGCGAGGAGCAGCTCTCCTGGGAATTTCAGATGGGAAACAGAAAAGGAACCATGAGCCATACCACAGGCCCTGGTAAGAGTGACTTGAAATTATTCCTTAAAATTCCATGTCACGTGGGTCACATTATTTGTAAAACCCATGAGAAGCAATATAGCTGAGAGAAGAAAATTAAGTACATAAATGAATGGCTACCCCTCTGTGGATTGACCCTTATTCAGGTACCGGCACTGAGTAGGTGGTACAGGAGAGGAAGCAGCGTAGGAGGTGTCATCCTAAAATATGGCCCGAAATAACTAGATTTTTAAAAATAAGTCCTTAAAAGGAAAATTAGAGAGCCGCATATGTAAGTGACGGGGACAGTTTATTTTACATACCTTAACATAGGACCTCAAGTGGCTCTCCAATCCTTCCTCGCGGCACTGGGCAACGATGTGAATGACGACCCTACACACCGCGGGAATGAAGAAAGCAATGAACAGTAACATGAAAATGGAAACACTTCATTATCATCGCAGTAGCAGAAGAACAATGGCAATGCTATTGGTTTCACAGGAAACAAGGAACTGGAAGGGGTCCTACCCATGGGATCAAATTTCTTAAACACAGCATTCAACACCGACTGGTGTCCCAACTGTGAATGCTCCAGTGTGGACAGACAGAGCAGAAAGAAGAGTGGCCACCTGGCCACCTGGCTCACCGCGTCACATTGACAGCGACTTCCTCCTGGGTGGCTCTGGTGAGGACTCGGAACAGCTGGTTTAGGATGGTGGGCAAAAAGGCGATCATCACATGTCCTTCCATCGCATGCAGGCTCTACAGACACACAATGCCGGAGTTCACGTCACCTTTCAAAAGAAGACCCAACCCAAGCAATTTCCACTCCTATAAGATGAAAGAAGCTCATCTAAAATAAACAGAAGGCAGGCAAAGGGACAAAGATGCTTATGTCCTAATCCCCAGAACTTGTAACTGTGCCACGTAACAGAGGGGACTCAAAGGAGCCAAACGCCTGATTTAGACAGGGAAGCTGTCCTGAATTATCCAGGTGGGCTCAATGTTATTAAAGGTCTTTAAAAGTATAAGAGGCACAGAAGAGGAGCAGAGAAGACCTGCCCCATCGAGAATGGTCTAAGACTCAACACTGTTAACCTTGAAATGGAGGAAGGGGCTAAAAGCCAAGGAATGAGGGCAGCTTTGGAAGCTGGAAAAAGACAAGAATTAGATTCACTCCTAGAGTTTCCAGAAAAGAACTCAGCCCTGTTAATAGCACCTTGAATTTAGCCCCGTGAGATGTGTCAAGACTGCTGATCTACAGAAGTGTAAGGAAATAATTGAGTTGTTCCATGCCACCAAGTTTGTGTCACTCGTAATAGCAGCAATAGAAAACTAACACAAAGGCTCTTCTTAAAGCCACAGGGTTTATGAAGTAGCTGACTGGAAACTTGGCAGAGTAGTCACTTCAGAATCTCCATTCCATTTTCCTTGCTCAAATAAAACAAATTTCTATTCCATTTCTCACACTTCTTTTTTAGATACTTTTCTTCCCCCAAATTTAAAAGGTACAATCATGCTCTGGATGACACTCCCCTGGATGAACCCAACCACGCTCTCACTGTTCACCCACTCGAGGTGCCTCCCACCTCCCTGCACAAAGCTGGACTGGTTATGTGTCCTAGTTCTTTTTTAACAACTATCATGCACTCACCGAGGTTCTGTTCTCTCCTACAACAAACTTGAAGTTACTTAACGGCGGGAAAACAATCACTGCTCTGTATGAGCCTGCTACTGTGTTTTGTACCCATGAACACCACTCAAGGAGGGCCAGAGTGAGTAAGTGGTTTTCTATACAGGGGACAATGTGCTTTAGATGTGGCCCGAGAAAAGTATTTAGGGGACGAGGATGAAGGCAGGAGCAGCACTATTTCCGACTTGACTTCCTGCCACTCTAAAACCGTATAGAAGCACTGATGTGAGATCACCTAAGAGTTTCCTTGTAAGGTTTCCAAGGGATGCGACTATCATCAAAACAAAGAAAACCCAACCAAATCCAAACTCATGAAAAAGGGATTTACTAAGAGAGTCATCTGATACCTTAAGATATTTTACAAGTTCATTCCCTAAGGCATGGGCTCCGGATTCAGTTTTCTGACAGTACTGAAAAAAATTATGTAAATGCTGATCCTGGTGGGGAGAAAAGGAGGAAAGAAAAAGAAATTCCATTAGCATACCTGTTGTGGAAATATAGTTGCTGCTCAAGTCTGCTTCCTGTAGCATGCATATTTTATTTAGACTACGATCATATGAAAGTGAAATCACCAAACAAATAAAAACACAGGAAAATTTTAAAATATTTCAGGCACACCCTGGTGGAGCAGCAGTCGGATCTGCAGCCTCCACTCATGTGCAGTCCGCACATACCCCAAGATCCCGGGGTCCAGGGGAACAACCCTGATGAACAACTAAATAAAAATAAATAAAATGCTTCTTCCTCCTCTCTCTTCCCGTCTGCGCCAACTCACCTTCATTCCTGCCTGTACCTTTCCTTTAAAAACAAAACAAACAAATATATATATTTCAAAGAACCGCCAATGAAAGTGGAAATTGTTGAGATGGTTACTTGCACAACTCATTTATATCAGTGTGCCTGAGCGACTTCAATGTACCTCCTTCCTTCAACGAAGAACTCACAGAGTAAAAATACACCCATATAACACATCAGTTAAGAGTCCGTTTTATTAAAAATCATGCAAGTTTATCAAGAGCAATCACTGCTAATTTTAAGGGAGTAGCAGGTACCTGAGTATACACAGTGGAAACCAGGTGAGTTGAAACTTTCAGCAGTGGCTTGCTTCCATCGACCCATTTAATTTCTGGACCATAATGCTGAAACACAGGGAGAGGGAAAAACATCCCAGCAGATTAGTGATCTTGGTTCTGCTGGTAAGTCGATGCCCTACACAGCTCAGTGACGTGAGGGTGCGGGTTCACACAGGAAGCCACAGCACTAATTTCTGCCCACCTCTTCCCTAGGGACAGTGCGTGTCTTACTGGGCTTTCTAAGTTCTCTTTTCCGTTTACTTGCAGCTGTATGAGTTACTGTCCATTTGAGATGGAAAGAATCTTATTTCACCAATGACTTTGCAAACTTGAGTTTAGGATCTTGAAAGAGATGGTAGAAGGTACCAGACAAAACAAACAGGAGTAAGCACTTTCAGCACAGGCAAAGGGTTAATCATCTGTCTGTGCTGATTTTAGTTTCTGAAACCTCCATTTTTCTCATGTTTGGACTAGGAATTATAACTGAATGTTACAAGATTTGTCATTACTTAAAAAAATTGAACCATCTGTCCATAACATGGGAACAAATTTGGCTAAAATGTAGAAAAGACATTTAGTGTCTTTCAAAACAAAATCAAACAGATCTTACCTAAGCATGTTATAAAACTTAAGTGTGTAAAATTTAAGGTGGCTAAAAGGCATGTACAACCAACAAACCACTGGTGAAATCAGAGAAAATTCAGACTTCAGTCCGATACCTTGCTGGTTCACTGGTCTACACAACGGGGAGAAACTGGCTGACCAGACTGCCATTAAGTTGGAAGACAATTTCCCATCACCTGCATGACCCTAAGGACGCATCTCTGAGATGGCTGCTTTGTAGAGATAAACTTCCACCTCATCCTGTATCTCAAAGTTTGTTTCCATGCTGAGACGACACCACTTCTAGGCTTGTAAAATGACCACATTTTAATTCTAGACTGTGCAGTATTGCCTTCCAATGGCCTATGTTTACTTGAAAATGAATAACAACAAAATTAGGGGACTGGTGCAAACACTGTGTGCTTTTTGTGCTGTTTTACTTGATCTTTCCACGTTTTCTGAAGGAACCGGGATAAACGAATCTTAAAGTCCTATACCCGGCCCATCCCAAGCTCCTGGTGGCTAAGGTAGCCAGGCGGGAGACCAACGCAAACGGGGCTGTGCTGCTCGCTCGTCGCCACCCTGCCGTCTCTCAAGAGCGGGAGCCAGGAATATCCAACTGTGGAGAACAAAGCAACGGATTCACTGTCAGTACATGAAAACTTGCAAAGAACATCGACGTTATTAAAGTGCCTGATCTACTTAAGAACTGTTCGATCCAGCTTAAGACATTGAAAAAGTTCTAAATACGGGCTGCAGAACATTGTTTACAATTTACTGTGGCCCCGGTAGAATTAGAATTCTAAAATTGCTTCTAAAAATTCACAAATGCAGGCTACCTTCACAAACTTCATCAAAAACTCCTTCGCAAAGGATACCAATGCAGAAGCTAAATACAATGGAAGAACATCATGTGTAAGTTTCAACAATTAAAGGAATGATGAAATTCCCAACCTTGTGTTTCAACAACGTCCTTCTTCTTTGTGCTTCCTTTGCTTGAATTGTCACAGCTGACATGAAAGAACGTGAACAACAAGTGGTGCTTTTCATGGAGCTGGGTGGGCAATTCTATCTTAATCTGCACAGAAGACAAAATGACAATCTTTCTAATACTCCGAAATAACAGAAATTCTCAGTGTGGGCAGCCATACAATGCATCATTTAGTGCACAAAGGGGCATTTGGTCTCAAAACTGATACTGGTATCTGTAGTCGAAGAAATCTAGCATAAACTATGCTCGGGAAAAAATGGATTCTTAATATATTGCTACAGCCTGAATTTTTGTGTCCCTGACCAAACTCACATGCTGAAATCCTAGCAACCAAACATGACGGAATTCACAGGTGGGGCCTTTAGGAGGCGAGTAGGTCATGAAAGCAGTACCTTAACAAACGGGGTTATTGCTCGTCTCACCGCGCACCCTCGGCCCTTCCACCAGGTCAGGACACGACTGAGAAGTCGGTGACCTGGGAGGTGGCCTCACCTGACCATGGTGCACTTCCAGCCTCCAGAATTGTGAGCAACAAATATCCGCTGTTTATAAGACCCTGGTCTGTGGCATTTTGTAGCACAAGTATGAGCAGAGATAATCACTAACCGGAAAGAGGAGAGTTGGTAATTCAACTCTAGAAACAATTGGCAAACAGGAAAGAAGCCACTATATCAACTGAACACAGAAAAAGCGGGATGAAAACCCAGAGCAGAACATTTGAAAGGATTTATAAAGTAGTTTTAATAAAGCACATTATAATTCTTCATAAGCAAATCCAACGACAAGAAAGGAAGATTCTCATGTCTAACACACTTAAGGATAGTTAAGAATGAATTTCAAAGGAAATAGGTCAGAATATTAACTGGCAGTGATGGAAGGATTTGGAAATTTCCCTTTCCTATATTCTCTGCATTTCCTAAGTTGTTTTCTTTTTACAATAAATGCTGCTTTGATAATTAGAAGAAACTACATAGGATAAACACTTAGTTCTAGCGCTGTAATTTCCGTAGTATACATCTTATCTTAAATTTTGCTTTCCCAAGCACATAAATTGGGAGTTTTCTTGACAATTGGTTAAACTGGGTTTTCCCTCAAAAACCTCACCTACCTCATCATAAAATTCTGGGTTTTGGTGATGGTGTAAAACTGCAGCAAAGGCGCTTCTCGTGAACACGGGCCCACCGGGTCGGCCATAAATGCACTAGAATAAGAGTGGGCAAAGAGAAACACACGTATTCAAAATGAAGAAGTCAAGTTCAGATGTTGAGAGAGAAACACCTTCCTTTCACAACATTAACCTGACATAACCACCTGGGATGGATTTCTTTGGCCTACAAGACTCCAGGCCCACAATCCCCCATCGCTACTGGGTCCAACCCACCCTCCAACCTGTCTCCAGCCCTCCCCCAACCTCCCCCATAGCCCTCCATACTATCCCTCTAAATGACACCTTGCTCATTGCTCTCTTTCCACAGCTCTTGTTTAAGCAAAGCCTCTGTCTTCACACATCCTTCAAGAAATGACTGACTCCTTCCTGTGTCCTCTCAGCATTTTTCTATAGTAATGATTCCTTTTATCCAAAAATTCACATCAGTATTTTCTGTATGCTGGGAGCTCATTATTGTTATTTCTATTATCATATCACTAATATTGTAATTATTAGCACTCACATAATGCCTGGCGTATAGTAAGTATACAAAAAGTTTGCTTAATTGAACATGCATTAGAGACCTTTGCTGTATAACAAAACAGAAATAGTCAATTAGGAGTGAAAGCTCAATTAACTCCATATTCTGTAAGGTTCAACAAACATGGTTGCATATTGTGATGTCACAGATTTTTGTGCTTTTGTCAATTAAAATCAGTTAAATTTTAGTTGTGAATGTCATGCAACTGCATTAAGAAAATTGAAAAAAATTAGAGTATACATGAAAACAAATATATAAAACATATTATAAACATATGAAACAAACCTTCAGAGGCTGAGAATCTTCTTCATCTGAATCTTTGAATTCAATACAAACAGCAATATTTCTAGCCTGCAGTGATATTTATAGAAAAAAAATTTAAAAGCAAAAAAGCCAGAGGATGCAAATATTTAATAAGAGAACATGAGGCCAAATCCTACTAGAGTTTGATACCATAAGTGAAACCTCAATCTTTGCAGTCACCTTGGCAAACGTCTTTTGACTGTCGTATTTCAAGTACTTCGGATAAACGTAGAGGTGATTGTTATAGATGGTATAAGGCTGAGTGTGTTTCGGTATGCAGGGCACAAATTCCTCTACTTCAAACGTGATTGGAGTTTTAGCACAGGTTTCAAACTGCTTCGTGGGAATGTATGACGAATTGACATAATCTGAAAAATCAAAAATAAACAAACTGCAGTGCAAACGGACCCAACAAAGTATGCTTCTTACATAACACATTATATATACTTACTGGGGAAGTCGGAGCAAACATCGTCAATGGTAATGTCTAGATTACCCAGAATCACTGGGAGCTTAGCCATCTTCTCAGGTCTGCAAAGAAAAGGACATCAAGCATGTGTAAGTCAGGTCGGGTCTAACGCCGAAGTCCTAGGGCTGCACTTCCAGGAGAAATACAATGCAAAGCACGACAGTAATTTTATACTTTGTAGCAGCCACCTTAAAAGAATAAAAATGACTGGGCGACCAATAGAGGGGACAGGGGAGTTAACAAGGGAAGGAGAGAGTTAATATAGTAATGAAGAAAGAAAGGAGACGGAGGCAGGGAGGGAGGAAAGGAAGGAAGGAGGGAGAGAGAAGAAGGTACTTGAACTCTGGTGATGGGTGTGAATGAAATGCACATGAACTGAGGTGTGAATTCAACATCCTAAAGGTCATATAGCAGTATAAATAAAAGAAATAATAAAAAAGCATAAATCTGTTTTTAAAAAGTAAAAACAGGTGAAATTAATTAAAAGTATCTTTATTTAACCCAATATATTAAAAATATTATCATTTCAATGGGCAATCAGTATAAAAAGTTCATTCAGATTCTTCAAAGCCAGATGTACATTTTTCACTGATAGCCCATCTCAGTTTGCACTTACTGTTTCAGGGATACAGTATGATGACAGACATGTGGATACATTGTAAAATAATCACCACGGGAAGCCTGCCAACATCTACCACCACACGCAGCTACAAACATGCCCGTCTTCGCAGAGCTGTCTTCCTGCATGTCTCCTTACTTATTTCTCTACTGAGTTTCCAGAATTCTAAATGGAGTCATCATTAGCATTTTTAAAACCTTTACTTATTAATAGTGGGTAATATATTATCATACATATCGTGTTATCGTACAGTTTTTGTTTTTAAAGAAAGGTGCAGGCAGGAATGAAGGTGAGTGGGCAGGCAGGAGGAGAGAGGAAGAAGTATTTTATTTTATTTAATTGTTCATCATGGTTGCTTCCCGAGGCCCAGGGTCTTGAACCTGGGACCTTGAGATATATGTGAACTGAGCCCAATCCCTACTCACCAGGGTGTGCCTTTATTGTTATTTTTTAATTTGAGATGTGGGAAGCTTTCAGTCTTGCTTATAGAACAAAAAGTTGATTTTTTTTGAAAACCCCTCACGTCTTTAATTAGTTTATTTTAATTTTCCACAGCAAATTACCATGCAACTCTCAACTGTGACATAGGTCTCTATTTACTCACTTAGGAAGGTAAACAAACTATATTGTTAAACAGGAGAAAGTGTCTCCGTGACAACATTTTTGAAAATAAAATATTTTGTATATTTCTTGTTACATATAAATGAAGAAATGGATAGGCAAGTAGGCAGGTAGAAAGAAATATAGGTTTGAAAATAGTCATACAGAATATACACCAAAATACTACCCACGGTTATCTCTGAGGGGTTTATAGGTGACTTTTCACTTTCTACTTTAGAGTTTTCAGTGATTTTACATGAACATTAAGAGAGGGAAAAAACCCACAACAGACATTTATTATTATATTCTGACAAAACAGACAAGTTCTTTTTTTCACTGAGTCTGATCTAACTGCTTTTATGAAAGAAAAAATTCCCTAAAAGCTTTTAAAAATAATTATATATGATTGAAAGAAACTTGAGACACTTTTTTTTTTAAACCAAATCACTAATTTATGTCTATGTTCCATACTCATCCAGCATGATGTCTGAATTAAGTAATTTTAAAGTATGCACTTCCTCCCTTCTTACTAAACAGTTAGTCTTTTGTTTTCAGGTGTGGAAATGACTAGACCGTGACGCTTACTTCCGAAAGTCTGCGAGTAACTTCAGCATGTCGTCATTGGACAGCTTATTGCTGTCTTGCTTGTAGAGAGCAGAAAATCTGGCATTCTTGTCAAGGTTTCCAGATGTATCCTTAAACAACGTCCTAGAACAGCAAAACAACATTTCTAACGTGAGTTTCCCAAGGACCAAAATTAATCCACAGCTTAACTCTGATTCCTTTGTGAAGATCAATTATTATTCCATTGGATTCAGGCAACAGAAATCTCTTTATCAAAAAACATGGAAGATATTTATGAGACTGAACACAGCTAACTCAATTTACTTTGAAAATATTTCCAGCAAGTGGCTCTTGCTTAGCGAACAGTACACAGTCAGTGCTTGGAAAGTAGAGCTCACAAAGGTGGTGCGCAGACCTCCTCGGCTGCCCGCCTACTCCCAGCTGGAGAGGTGCTGGAACCCAGAATCCAACTGGGCACCAACACACCTGTTCAACTGCCAATTCCAACGTAGCTATGCTTCTGCCAGCATCTTTCCTCTCACTGACTCTAAGAAATACTTTTTCAGACACAGGGTCAGTCTCTCTCTCTCTCTCTCTCTCTCTCCACACATACACACCCCTCCACACAAAAGGTGTGAGACATCCCTTACCTTGCTGCCCAAGCAAAGGGCATTCTGTACTGCCCGAGCCGCTGGCACGCCTGCTTGGCATTCTTCAGCACCTTCTGAGCTACCTTGAACACATCAGAATAAAGTCACGAGATACTGCAACCCACTGACAGGAGAATTATAATTTAAAGAGCCTTTATCACATGTTCACGAATAAGCTCTTACCAAGAACCAGTGCACGGAAAAGCGCAACTTGTCGTAATGAACAGGGCTGCATTTACACTCAGCACGGAGTATTCTGCTTAACGTATCCTCAGGAGTGATTTTCAAGAATAGAGAATGAGAACTGTTTCCAAAATGTATGTATTTATTGGTCTTCATAGGCGACAAACACGCCACTGGCTCTCAGGGTTACTTATTCTAAGTCTGCTAAGCTGATACTCATGCCTGAATATATTGTATTACGAGAGTTTAAATAAAAACACTAAGCTTTCTTAGCTCCTAATATGTATTGACATATAGAGAGACAGCCCCACAACTTGGGGATAGATATTTACCATTAAGCACTATAAGTTCTGAACTAAATTAGTCAAGGTTTTCATTTACTATGTTCTTGCAAAATATAAATTATGCTACTTCCACTTCCGATTACTGATTTGGGTTTGTTGAGGGTAGACTGATTGACCCTACAGTGCGCAGAGAATCAGATTTGCTTTTGGCCTAAGATGAACACACGACAGGGTTAATTAACCAACTACATTCCTATTGTTAAAGTAGATGACACGGAATTTGCCCAAATATGTTTGTGCTGGGACACTGCACTGTTAACACAAAGTGTAACTGATTCAGATTCAAAGTGGTGGGTTGAAGGGTCCTCTACCTCACTTCAGAGCATCAAAGTCAATGCAATGCTGGGAAGAGGGATCCAGCACCTGTGAGCCCACGTGTGCCCTGCAGAGCTGGCATCAGCATGGTCTGGGAGCTTGCTAGGAATGAGACTCTCAGGCTCACTCCAGACCTCCGGGATCAGAACCCGAGCTCTGATCCGACCTTCATGAAGCTATGTGCACCAGGTTGGAGAAGTGTCCACTAGAAGACTCGGAAGTAGAATAACAAAGCCGTCTGCCCCTGAGTCAATGTGAAGCCGGCTGTCCGGCTGTGTAGGGTACTAAACCTCTCTGAGTTCCACTTTCTCCACCTTAAAATTAACTGAAGGGCATCTATACTTTTCATTATCCCTTCCTGTTACAAACATTATATTTCTACTAAAATCATGCTGTGGGAAGTACTGCTTTCATGAGTGAACTGAAAAACACACCAAGAACCCATTTAGTCCCACCCTTTCTTCTTCAAGTGGGGTAAGCTGTCCCACCCCAAACAGCCTACCTTCCAGGAACGTCGATGTTCCTTAAACATCTTCAGGTAGACACTATTGTTTATAGGTGCTAACAAATATAACTACACTGTGGAGTAAAATAAAATTACATAAAACTTAAATCGAATATATAAGCCTTCCAATCAGTTTTGTGTTCAAGGACTGAGTTTTCAAAATGATCGCAGTTACAAATGGAATAGAATGAACATAGAAGAATGAAAATTAAATTTGTGTTTTGGATTTTTTTCCCTTTTTCTTTAAAAAAAAAATCTATTCACAGTGGACACCTACAGAGAATTTTCATAAAAATTTCCTCCACAATAAAAATGTATTTCAAATGATGTCCTGGGCCCTCTAGGAAAACATGAAGAGACAAATTTTGTATACAGAGAAGAAGTTCCCACTGTAACATATCCGTCAAAACTGCTCCTCTGATGGAAGAGGCCTGATGTGTTAATGTGATGCTGTGGAGGTGGTAGGACGATGAGGGAAGGAATAACGTGCAGGAGCCTAGCGCCACATTCCATGAGTGGGGCACAGGAGCAGATTTCCACAGATGCTCAGTGGACGTGGGAAACGTGGAGAGCGAAGTCCAGTCCACGGTGATAAGCGTTTTTCATCCCAGCACAGTGGCCACAGCAAACCGTGCACACAGCAGGCGGCAGCAGCGGGTACACGGGCATGGGACAGGTACTGCACACACAGCCAGGGAAGCAGAGCTTATCTTGGGCCTGCATTGATTATTAATCTAAACATAGCTTCTGAAAGAGCGTCTCATCCAAGGTTTCACAGATGCGATTTAAAAATAAAACAGCTCCTCTCCAGAGACCAGACTTTACTTGGCTTTCATCAGCCAGAAGGGTGTACTGTCTGAAGCAACGCGCCTGGGTAAATGGGCTTTTCCTTGACTGGAACTGTCATAAATGATTATGATCTGATGTCTGACTATGATTGGTGCTGCCCATCGCACTGTCTCATATGCTATCTTTCAGATGACCACTTACAAAAAGTTTTAATTTTTAAAGGAAAGGAAAGGTGCAGGCAGGCAGACAGGGAGGAAGAGAGGAGGATGAAGTAGTTCTTTATTTTTTATTTAGTTGTTTACACTGGCTGCTCAACACCCCACCCCACCCCCCACCAGGGGTACATGGCCTGCATTCCTTCGGAGGCGACTGACCTAACCACTACTCCAGCAGGGTACACTCCTCAAAATTTTTTCAGTAACAAAAAATACCGTAAAACAGCACTCAGTAGCTTAATCTAAGTTGGTAGCTCCATGTGCAAAATAGTGACAAGTCAAATGCTCTCTGGCCACTCTAGCTGTGGGTCTGGGTCCCTGAGCAGGTAAAGAAAATTTGTTAAACTGTTTTCTGAAGTGTGAAAAGAGGTCAGTGGCAAGTGACTTCTAACATTTAGCAATTCTATAGTATGATCATACCTAGGCAATCCCTAAGTAATGAGCATTACTTTGTAAATGCACCAAATACTTGCCTTTTTCCCTTCCCTCTTCTACCTAAGGTCACACCACCTCTGCAGCCACAACATGCCCCAATGACAAAGCACAAGTGACCCTGAATCACTGAAATGACCAACAAGACCAGTTCATCTCCTAGTCTCCAGTCTACTACACATAAATGGACCCAGCGCAATTCCAGAACCCAAGACCCATCATAAGTGGAATGAACCCTATTTGAAGAGATGAACTTTCTAAGGACAAAACGTTTAATAGCAAGTTCTCTGTAAATTATTTAAACATGCCAGAACAGTCTAGTCCTATGAAGCATTTTATTTATGCATAGAACTACATTTTCTTGAAAATTAGACATAAAGTTCTAGAGAAGAGACTATTCTAAGTCTCCATGATTGAGAATATAAAGAAGACTTCACTTTGATTTCTGTAAGCATTTCTAGTTCAAGAGAACTCTTTTTCCAACTCTTGCTCAGCACCACAAAGCACACAAGTCATCCATACCTTGGAAGAATCTGAACTCTTCATGTACGGCTCAGCAACATGTGTGATGCTCCCCTGAAGAACCTTCTCAATTCGAGCCACAAGAAATATATCCGGGTGAGGACAGGTGACTGAAAATATCCCCTAGGAGGCAAATGATTTTCTTTAGTGAGTAGAATTCACAGTCGTATTAAAGAAATTCCATGAACATTAAAGATTTTAAGCAAAGAACAATCACCCAATAGAATTATTAAGAAGCACCCAGTACAAAATGGTTAACTCATCAACAGTTCCTCTCTGCTCAGAAGGGATAGTGGCAGAGGGAAGCATCGAGCAGAAAGTTTAGAATAGAGAACTGAGAACTCCAAGAGCACTACTTCTTTCAGTTTGCTTTTACTGTGTCATTATCAATATAATTAACAGTCTCATTTACCCCAATGTGCACTACAAGGTCTCATGTATTTACTGAGTACATGCAAGGTAAGTCTCGGCAGCATGGCCGCCGGGGTCGCGCCCCCACCTGCTTCGGATACTGCATGGCGGCTTCATGAAGGATGTCCTGCAGGACAGGCAAGCTCTGCCCACCGCCGTTCATCAGAGCCGGGGACGTGGCGGCCAGCATCTGCCTTACTGACAAATGATTCAGGTCCACGTGGAAATCAGCAGAAATCTTTCGGTTGTATTTTATGTCAAACAAGGATAGAGTAACAAAGAAAGGCTCTACCTGAACAAAACAAAACAAAACAAATCAGATCATCACTATGGCTCAAACTGTGGGGGGAAAAAGAAAGCTGTTCTCAGAGAAGAAATGACTGTCTATTTGTGATTGCTGCTATAAATTACTGCTGAAGAGAAACAGTTTTCATCCCTATCCTTGGTCGCAAACATCCTGTCTATAAAACTAAACACTCCTCGGCATTCTGATCTAAACACTGCACAGCTCTGAGAGCAGGAACTAAGATTTCTTGTCCAGACTGCCCGCCACCAGCACATCTAAAACCTCTGAAGAGTAGAAGAAATGTTTGTAAAGGAAAATTACATTTGTAGTGGGTCCCTCTTCATTTTCAGCCACACAGCATTGTAAATTGAAAGATAAATCATTACACTTGACGAGAATTCTTTTTCCAAACTTCTCTTCAAATGGCTTCACTTCTGGCTCAGCGGATGAGAAGTCCAGCTTCTTTAAAAGAAAATGCAAATATATGAATATATTATGCTCCCATTTTTAAAAATTCTATAAAAATACATGCTAATGAAGTTACCTAAAATATAGAAAAAAAACATATGCACTCATTGACTTGTAATAGTGCTGTTAACTTGCAACTTTATATCATTTAAAATAATGGTGAAATAAATAATAGTACATTAACTCAATGGATTATTATATAGAGCTTTCAAATTATCGTTATGATAGTGTGCCCTGGAGGCCTAGCAGACAAGGTCACCAGATGTAGTCCACAAACATCCCAAGGACTCAGTTTCTAGTCTTGGGGCCAGAGGAAGCAACCAAAATAGACAGTGAAAAAAATTAATATATCTTCCTCCTCTCTTCCTGCTACCTGCACCTTTCCATTAAAAAAAAAAAAATTACAGTTAAAACAAAGTATCTGTTAATTGGCTAAAAAATGTGGTCTATACATACAATGAAATATTAATAAAAAAATAAAATTCCAACACATGCTACATGAATGGACTTGGAAACATTATGCTAACTGGAATGAACCAGACACTAAAGAAATATATTGGATGAATCCACACAGACCGAGGTTCCTAGAAAAGGCAATTCATGGAGAAGACAGAAAGGACAGTGGTTGCTAGAGGCTGGGGGCAGGGAGAAAGGGAAATTAGTGTTCCTGGGCACGGAGTCCCAGTCTGGGATGATGAAACAGTCTGGAAATGGGCAGCAGTGATAGTAGTACAATCCTGTGACTATACCTAGTACTAAAAATGGCTAAAAGGGCAAATTTTGCTATACATATTTTGCTATATATATACAATAAAAAAATTTGCCCAAAAGTGAAGTCTGTGAAGAAGTATAGGAAAATACTTACTCTTAAAGCTAAACAGCTAAAAGAAGTTTTATAAAAAAGGTTGTAAATGAAGGGAAGAATATCGGGGGGTGGGGGTGTCGACCCGTGTCCCCTCTGAACAGCCCTGGGAGGACTCAGTACTTCTGTTCCTCACCACACAGCCCTGGTTACACTTATTCTTTTCTGATGTTATTTTAGGGGTAAGTTATATGTTCATGTGGACTTGAGAATGTCTTTGGATAAAACTGTCTCAATTTTTATAAATGTATTGAATGGGACACATTCACAGTAATTGTGCTGTGAAGAGATCACAATTATCCCTCCCGTCTTTTCCATGAATTTTTGCATTATTGTTATAAGACTGGCCAACACACAATAAACAAGCAAGCAAAGAACCATGCAAGGTTTTCTTGTCCAGGCTTAGTTTCAGATTGTAAATATTAAAATAGTTCTTACCTGGGCATCTGGGTCCAAGTAAAACAGTTTAACTCTGCTTTCACTTTTCAATTTGATTTCTGCTTCTCTGGTACTCTAATAACAAGATAAAGAAAAAGTACAGGTAAAAAATCCCTTTCTTATGTTTTCAGACAAGAGGGATCCAGACACACATGACAACTGCCCAACCTAAAGAGGAGACAGCCGCTCACGTCTGCCCACCTTGGACAGTCCAGGGCCTGCCAGTGAATGAGGGCAGTGGAGGCGTGTGAGGAAAAAGACGTTAAGAGTTGACCCCTGCCTTGTGAATCTGTCAATCAACTGGAGAGTCAAAGCCAATACAAAGAACGCAAAAGAGAATAATTAAGCACGACGATAAAGTAAGGCTTCATAAAGTAATGGAACAGGGGACGGGCTTTGAAAGAAGGGGTGGAATTTAACAAAAAGGAGAAAACATGCACATTTCAGGCTGAGTGCACAGGACAGAAAGAGGCAGGGGGTGGAAATGAAGCGAGTGGTAGAAGGATTTAGGGTCAATCCGAGACTGAAGGAAGATGCAAAGGAAGAGAATGTGAACATTCAGGAAGATGACAGGGCTGAAGGTTAACCTTTGTGGCAGAAAAAAGAGGATGCACTGCCAATGAGTACAGGAAATGTTTATGGAGCACCTACTACGTGGGCACACAAGCATGAATGAAATGCTGTATCTATGCCCACGAAACACCAGCTGAGGAGACAGAATATAAACTTACAATGAGAATAACAAAGAAAAGCATGACAGAGCGCTACAACTGGACCAGTGAGGACAGCTGGAAGGAGCTCTCAGAGGAAGGCCTACCAAGAAGGAGGAGAACATTTAGCCAGGACAGGAGAGAAGCGCATTCTGGGAGGAGGTACAAAGGTACAAAGGTACCTGAAAAATGTGCCTGTCAGTCATTACGATGAACTGATTAGACATAATGAAAAAGGAAAGAAAAACGAAGTCTGGGATTTGTATGTAAAGAACTGGGTTTCTAACTCAGATTCTCAAAAACCCAGCAAAATTCTAAGCCAGGGAGTGAAATAACCATTTAGAAACATAACTCAAGTAGGTTTGAGACAATGGATTAAAAAAAGAAAGAGCAGGAAGTCTTTCTTAGGTTATTACTGCAGTCACCCAGTCCCACATCAAGGCCCACAGCAAAGCCCACGTCCCTGGTCTGGTAGCCTGTGGACTTGTGAATCTGTTAACTGACACAGGTCATTCAGGAGGAAAAGGAAGCTTGTGGAGAACATGAGGTGGAGTCGGGAAATGCCTGTGGGATTTCCAGCTGGAAACATCCAGTAGACAGAGAGCTGAAACCTGAGAACATGGTAGGGCGAAGGCTGGATGTACAGACTTAGAGAGCATCAGCACAGAGGCAGAATCTCTGGCCCCGGGTCACAAACTTGGGTCCTTGGGCTTCGGATGATCCACACTTTAGCTACCTCAGCCACCTGAGTCACATGGGGCACCTGGGAACACAGTCCTAACAGTGGAGAAGATGCCAATGGGGGGAAAGTGAGGTTAAAGTCTGCAGAGAGAAACCAAGAGGCCCCAACAAGGAAACAATGAACAAAAGGAGAGAAGCCATGAAGGGAGACAGACGTATCATGACAGAGATGGGCTGGAATAATGGAATCTGGGAAGAGAAAGAAGAGGTTACTAAGACATTCATTCGCAAGACAGCAGTTGTCTCCGGCCACACTTCTTCTTTTGCCTGATGCTTCTCTGTCTATATCCCATTTGTCTTGTCAGTCAGAGCACTGTTACTCTCAATCTCCATGGCTCAGTCTATAGTGAACAGAATGTCTTCTCTCACCTGCTCCTTTTGAGTCACAGCTCGGCATGTGATGGGGCAGTGAAAGCCATAGTGGAGAGGGAATCTACATTTCTAGTTATGGCTAATGAGAATTGAGTATCTTCTTAACTCTCTCAGTCATGTAATTCTTATAATAGGTCCCTAGCAATGACTCAAACTCTGTCATGACTGGTAAACCAATTGCCTGTGTCTGGCTTGGTGAAATGAAACCAGGCTCTAGTTCTAGTTTAGTCATTAGCTGATGAACTTGAACAAGCCATGTGGCCTTCCTAGTTCAAGTCTCTTGTCATAACAAAGTTCATCTCGATCTTCTCTAGAGAAGCTTAAGTCTTCTGGAGGGTAAGAGCCATTGTTATAAATGATCTGTTCACGCTTACAGAGGAAAATGTGTGCCTGTGACCGAGGCAGGTTCCCTCCACACGGAAGTTGGGACCAATTTTTGACTCTTTTTTTTTTTTTTTTTTTTTTGGAGGGAGGGTAGAAGCATCTTTATTTATCTGTCTTTTCTATTTTGGTTTTTCACTCCTGTCCTAGGTTGCAAACCCAGGTCCTTGGGCTTTACATGTTTCTGAACACCAGCTTCTCAGCTGCCTGTAACTCTATCTTTTAACTCACCTTACTTAACTTTTCCCAACAAAAGAGTCAGAACATGTGCATGTAGGTAGAATCTACTTAACACAGCCCAAAGAATTTGCTGCCCTTTGTATACAAACTATACTGTTTCCTAACAAAAACATCAATACTCGGTGCTGGAAACTACCACCAAGAGCAATCCATCCTACTTCTGAATTTCTGCTTGAGTGCTTCCACAAAGGCAAATGCTGTGGTCTCGGACACAGGGGGAGAGCAATGGATTCTTAATGCAGAAGCAGTTCCTGGTGCTGCTCTGAAAGATGCTCATCTCAAGTGACTGTGCTGGGAGATGACAAATGAATAAAGTGAGAAAGACTGTAGAAGGTCCATATAAAATTAGGGGACAGATAGGAAGATAGTATATTAAAAGAAAAGAAAAATCAAGAAGTAGCCAAAATAGATTCAAAGCATCCTGCTGCTATCCCTGATATCCAAGGGATAAATTTTTCACTAGAGAAATCATTTAATAGGAAATAAAGGGCAATTTTCAATATGAAAATAACTAGAAGCTTACAATCTACATTACATAAGTTGACAGCTGAACTATGAGTTAGATAAAAAGCAACAGCTTCTTAAAGTTCCTCCCAGTCTGCCTTAAAAGTGCCTCCCAAAATCTAGGCTGCGTAAAACAAAAATGTATGTCCCATAAATAGTGGCTGAAGGAATAACCAGATAAAACCCAGGCAACTAGACAAGGTGGTTCAGGAAGGGTGGGGCTTTGATCCAGACCTGGAGAATAATAAGTATGTATAAGTGCCATAACAACAAAAGTAAAACATGCCTATGCTAGATATTATCCTAAATGCACATTTAAATTGGGTACCACCTTAGGAGGCAGGTACTATTATTTTCCTTAGATAAAGCACAGGCATGAGGGTTAATTAATTTACTCAAGGCCTGGCAATAATAAATAAAAGCTTGGCTTCTAATAAAGGTTAACTTGCTTCAGAGACAAGGTTCTTAACAGTCAGACAAGAAAAAAATAAACGATCAGAAGAAATATCAACAGGCAAGTCAGAGAGGAACACCACATGGCAAATAAATTTATAAAATAAAAATATCACTATTAAGTAGTGAAATATCATTTTTTTCCTCCTCTGGTGAGGATGCAGAGAAATGGGAACGTAAATTGGGAAACACTTTGGAAAAGTATTAAAAACATAAATAATAGCCTCTAACCCAGAAATCCCACTTTGGGGAATTTCTTCTACTAAAAATAAAGCACAAGTATTTAAACTTATCAATATGTTATGATGCTTATTATGCACTGACATGACATATATTCATACATAGGAAGAATGCTGAATAAAATATACAATATCCATATTTGGAACAGTATGCAGACATGCAAATGAATAAGACTCACTAGTACCCCAGAGAGTTATCTGTGAAATATTTTAAAGTGAAAGGACAAGTTTCAGAGTGATGTACATATGTTATAAGTATATTTTTTTATGAAACATGTGTGTAGATGTTTCTATGAGTTTGGTAAAAAGGAATTCCAACAGGTTAACAACATCAGTGTTCTTGGATATGAGGATGAAAGATGAAGAAAAAGAGAACTTTTCTTTATATAACTTTGGATATTTACTTATTATAAGTTCATTTATTTTTAATTAAAATTTTTAGTAAAGCTAGCAAAAATTAATTCTTATATGCTTTCACAAAAGACAGCTATAAAAAAAGATCCAAAGCCTGTGCCCTCCAAACCTTTTAAAAGTGACAAAAACCTGCTCTGTTCTCAAAATAACTACTCATCAGTCCAAATAATCAGGGAGGAAAAACTAGCCTGGATTTTCCCCAAACCCTATTACTGATATCTTACCTACAAATCATCCCTGACTTTGGGTTCAGTGTAGAGGAAAACAAAACAAAACAAGAGGAGAAGGGAGAAATAAGAGGTATAAAGACAGAGCCGTTCTCTGTAAAAACCAGTGCTCGCTTAGACGTCAAAGAGAATGATTCACCCAAAACGCAAGTTATTTCTTCCAAATCTGTAAAGTCTACATTTAATCACAAACAGAGATACCTGGACAAGTTCTTTCCTGTGTCTTAAGAAGTGACTGAGGATTAAACATCTGAGAGCTTCCAGAAGGATTACTGAAATATAAGGCATACGCTGTGTCTTAAGTTTATCTCTGAGCAGGTTAAATAACTGAAAACCAAAGACTGTGACCAGGGCATCTTATTTTGAGGATGAATAATCAGAAAAATAGAGTATTGAGCTTTTTGTTATTTAAACAGAATGGACTTGAATAGGAAAGCTTAGCAAAATCTGTGGCCACAATATATGTATTTAATTTAAAGCTGTCATGAATGCTCCCACTACGTCCAAGCTATCTAATTCCACAGGATCCTCATCTCATCCTCTATGTTAGAAAGCAGTAAAAATATTATATATATATATATATATAGAGAGAGAGAGAGAGAGAGAGAGAGAGAGAGAGAGAGAGAGAGAGAGAGAGACACACACTAAGGAGGCAGAAGAAATGGAACAATTGACAAACACAACCCTACCCTCTTGCTTTATAATACAATACACATAGCTGCATTATAATATAGGGAAGAAAGCATCTATTAAAGACTTGATTTTAAATATGAGATATCTGACAAGGGGTTAATATCCAAAAAAATATATAAAGAACTCATAAAACTCAATGATATGTGAAAAACAGTCCAATCAAAAATGGACAGAAGATCTGAACAGGCATTTCTCCAAAGAAGAAACAGTTGGCCAACAGGCATCTCTTGTTAGCCAGTAAATGCAAATCAAAACAACAATGAGGTATTACCTCACACCTGAGAAAATGGCTATTATTCAAAAGACTGGAAACAAGTATTGGTGAGGATATGGAGAAAAGGGAACACTGCTGGGGGGCGTGTAAACCGGTGTAAGCATTATGAAAAGCAGTATGAAGATTCCTGCAAAAACTGAAAATGGAAATTCCTTATGACCCTACTATTCCATTTCTAAGTATCTACCGTCAGATGAATGCATAAAGAAGATGTGGTGCATACACACAATAGTATACTACTATCAGCCATAAAAAAGAAAGATGAATCTCAACCTTTTGCAGCAGCCATGATAGAACTAGAAGGGATAGAACTAAGTGATATGAATCAGAAAGAGAGATATTGTATGATTTCATTCATATGTGAAATATAAAGAAACACAGGAAATAAACAGACGAAACAAAACTAATGTCTGCGCGTTGACAATAGAACTAGAGAGAGGGAGAGGGAGTGGGAGAAAAGGGTAATGAAGACCCAACACACAGTGGAGGACAGTTAGAAATTTGGTGATGGGTATAGTGTTATCATATATACAATGAAGCACAAACTCATACTTCTAAAAAATCGAAGTGACCGAAAGTAAAAAAAATAAAAAAGTATCTGTGAAACTGTTTGGGTTCTAGTAGGCACTGCTGAGGCTGGCCCACAGGACTCTAACCCAACCTCAAAGAGACAACCCACGTTGAGAAACCGTGCTTTATCTTGTGCTCAACTGTGGAAGATTAATTTTGAAAGTAAGTTTACTTATTTTTTTACTTAAGTTTAAGTTTACTTAAAAATGAGATAGAAGGCAACGGGCTGTGAGCAATTTTGGATTAATATGAAACAATATTTTCTTTGAGTACCATATGGGGAGACCAAATTAAAGTGAGTAGCTATCGTTTGAGTACAGAAATATAAAAGCTACAGAAGAAAATAAAAGGTGGGAGCACACTGGCTTTCTTCATACTATCTTTACACAAGGAGGTGATATATACAGTCCAGTATCACCAATAACTCGAAAATCAAATTATTAAATAAATAGTAATCAGGTTTACAATCTGATCATATTACTCCTTGATTGTATAGGGAAGAAAGCAATTACCTAACTTAACTACAGTTTGTATATTTGATAGAAATGTTTATAGGATTATGTACTCTGATAAAATAAATACTGCTACATTTAAACAAGCATATCTTTGGTTCCATATTAGACAATAGGAGGAAAAGAACAGGTTTTAGGGTAGATACAGTTTGTCCCCTAATACAAAATAATAAAGATGTTCAGTACTAAATGTATAAACAATATAAGGGTCAAGAAAATACAAAATATTCTGAAAACCTAAGTCCATATTCCTCCTCCCGTATGTAAAGAGTCCTTCCATTATATTCCAGAATGAGACATCAGTTATTTTTATACTAAAACAACTTCCTCTGCCTCACATCCTGTTTGGTTAAGTCTCAGTCAAGGTGGAAAACAAAAGCCGGGGCAACAGGATGAAAGAAACAGAAAGAGATGCTGACCAGAGGGGGAGGAGCCTGCAGTTAAATGACACCTTCGACCACGCTGCCCTCCCTTGTTGTTCCAGTCATTTCTCTGCAATGGTATTAACTGTGGGCTGATCACCCACTGAGCCCTTTCTTCCATCTTCCTTCCCCAGTGCTGACCCCTTGGCCTCTTCATACCCTGTCTGAGCTCAACTTGCGCAGCTGTGGCTCCAAGCCCTGCCCAGCCCTCAATCTCAATCTCAGATTCTGCAACCACAGAATCCATTCCTTCTGCAACCACAGAATCCATTCCTTCTGCATCAGATACAAATGATCCCCATTCCAGGTACATTGGAAGGGTTAGCCAGGCAACATGACACTTCTGCTGGAGCTGTGCAGGGCACAGGTCTCCAGTCAGAGCGCAGGCCCCCACACTGCACACCACCAGCAGGCCAGCAGACACACAAGAGCAGCATGCTGAGCGAATGACAACTGATGTACTTTCATTTATTGTTTTTTCCTTGGAAAAATGATCTCTCTTTTTCTACCTTCTGAAAGTATCTTTAAAACACTTGAGAACTGAGGGGGGAAAACCAACTACTCAGCCCCTTATAAAGCTGCATTTTTCAGGATTTGACTATGACCCACAGTAAGGAAAAGTCTTATATCACAATCCAGCAATACCCACACTGCGCACATACACCACTCTACAGACGTATAGACGTCTGTCTGTCTGTCTCTCTCTCTCTCTCTCTCTCTGTTTCTCTCTCTCTCTCCACAATGAAATAATATCTTTCTTAAGAGGAGTGCACTTTAATGTTTTCTATTCATTCCATTCTGTCGAATTTTTTAAAAATCTGGCCACATTAAGTTGAGGTAAAGAAAGCAGACACAAAGAGCACACATAATATGATTCCATTTATAGGAAGACATGGGACAGTCACAACTAATCTACAGTTACAGAGGTCAAACCAATGGGGGGTCAGATGGGACGGGGTACGAAACAGTGCGCTGGGTCATGGCTATGTGAGTATAGCAGTGTGAAAGCCACTGAGCTGTACAATTAGTGTTGAGCATTTTACTCTATGTGAGTTCTACTTTGATAAAAAAGATGATTAAAACAGAGTCAAATAAAAAGTCACAAATGAGGGTTGAAACAATTAAGTTCATTTCACCGACTGAAATAGCTTCAGCTAAGGTAGCTGTTAGCCATGGTCTGAAAATAACAAAAAATGCTCTATTTTTAAATAAAATAAATGTTAAGTGTATATATATTTATACATATATTTTTATTAATGTATCATTAGCTTACAGTGCTAAATATGTGTGTGCAAATATGTGTGTGTGTGTGTGTGTATATATTTAGTTTAACTTAATTTAATTTTTTTAATCTCCCTAAGTTTTAGGATCAAGGAATGCTGAATTGTTGGCCAGATAGTAGAAAGAGGAGAGGCAACAAAGGACAACACAATTTCTCTATGTCTTCATAGGATAGAAATGTAGATTTCTAATTAAGCAACATTATGTTAAAACAGCATGAGTTTTATTCACCCAGTAGGTGTAGAAAGTTACTTTCTAAATTCTAGATTGCATTGCATACATTATCTGCCTCAGGGCCAAACAGTTTCATTGGAGAAATTAAGAACCTCCCTAAACATCCAGGAACAAAAAGGTAAATCTCAATACAAAATGCTCAGAAGCTTATAACGTAAAAATTCAAACACAGAAACCAAAACTCTGCCTAGCCTGGGAAGCCGCTACCATGGTGGCACTAAAATATCTTTAATAGGCAGGTGCTAAAAAGATACTGTGTAAAAGTCAAGCCCCAAAACAAACAGTGCTCTAAATTCTTCCCAGGGAAGGAGATTTTACGGTTTAGAAGAGCCATGTTGTCTTAAAGCAAAGGTCAATGCTGAATGCAAGTCTATTTATAATTGTATATAGACACACCACGTTTTCTATTACAGTATTTAAGATGTGGGTGTGTTGGGTCTCCATTTCACTGTACTCACACACAAAGAACAGAAAGGCAGTGACAGTAAGAATATAAAGAGCCAGAAAAGACAAAGATGTTTCTCTCATTTAAAAAAGAATCATTCATAGATGCACGCAAGGAGACAAATACAAGGATAGTCTTGTAGCATTGTTTATAAAAGAAACAATTGGAAATAATAAAACAGCTAAAGTAAAGTGCTTGGACAAGACAATAAAAGGGATAAACTAGAATCTATGTACCAATTTGAGTGATTTCAAAAACAAGACTGAATTAAACAATAAAAGCAAATACAGAATAATATTCAGCGTTTATATAATATTTTAAACATATAACATATAATCATATATATCATCATAATAGATTGGTAAAGATATAAAAATTAAATGGAAGCAATCCCAGAACTCCTAACAGTGGCTGTCTTTAGTTGAGGCTGTGTGAGAAGAAAGCAATGCTAAGTAAAGGTGATGTATAAAATGAACTTCAATTATAATCACTACTGTATGTCTTCAAAAAGTACGGAAGCTATGACGACAGTATAGTAGCAGGTGGTGTCTGTGTATGCTAATATTAATGGCTATTTTGTTCTTTATTTTTCAGTAACTTGAAAGTTTCTCAAAACTATAAACAAGTATAATTGCTTTTATTCAAAGAGACCCAGGAACACTTTAGCAGACACTCTTTGGCTTAATGGCAAAATCACCAGGGAATTTTACTCCTAATAGACAACAGAATTGAGGCCTATGAACTTAAATAATAAGGGGCAGCATGTATCTGACTGTAATAAGTACCGTAGGACTAAGGGAACATTTACCATGTACCTGTGTATTGTGGCTATTTCTTCAATTCTCAAAGTGCAGTAGTTAGTATGAGGAAAAACCAAGAATAAAAAAAGAGAGAATATGCTGTAAGGTACTTCCTGGAAAACAGATGGAAACCTGACTCAGGTCAGTCAAGTATTTCATCTCATTTCCTATCAGGTCAGAAAACAGAGAGTGGTGATCACAGGACACTAAGGATTTACTGCATAATTGTATTCATCTCAACAGATTCCATCCTGGACAAACTCATGAGATGAGACATAGATGACATTACCTTGGCAAGTTCAGGCAGGTAGCTGTCTAAACCGGAACCAGAACCTTCCAATTTTCCTTGTTCATCATCTAAAATGGCAAAACAGATGACGTGAGTCACTGAATGTATTTTCTTTAAAACAAGAGATAGAAGCCATTTCTCTTCTGTGTCCAGAAGGCAGAAGTTTTCCATTTTGGACGTTCAGCAGAACTGCCTCGGAGATTTTATAAACTACAGCTGCCCAGTGGTGAGAGTTAAATATTTAACAGCTGGTATAGCATGGACACTGACTAACCAGAAATGATACCACCTATGAACACATACCACATGGCCACGCCCATCAGTTCTGCCAGACGCCAGCCCAGGCCAACTAAATCAGAATTTTGGTTAGGATAAGAAAAGAGTATTTTTCCAAAGTTCCCCCAAACTAGCACACAACCAGGGTTGAGAATCATGAATCTAAGGGCTTGAAGTAAAACAGGAATTGTCAAGAACAAAGCCAGATTTTTCCCACTCCTTCACCTGAGGCTTCTGACCATCCTAAGTTTGTCTTGGAAATTCCAAAGGATGTGTTTAATGATGACAATAATAATTATTAAGGGCTGACTCTACAACAGGTACTTGAGACACATTAACTTATTTAATCTTTCCATCAATGTCTTCCCATTTTACGGGCAAGTAAACAGAGGCTGAGAAAATGTAAGTAGCTTGCCCAAGATCTCAAGTTTTCTACAGTATTTCTGAAACTTGAACTTGGGTCTTCTTTTCTGTTTCCAAAGCTGTGGTTCTTCTAACTATAAGAATTCCTTAAAATTATGTCAGTGTAGTGAATGCTCATGAGCCAGTATCTTTGCTGGCGGGTTATCTGTAAAAAGCTCACATCTGTCCCACCTTTCCTGTACTTGTGAAATCTATATTATCTATATCTGATACCCTCTGGCAAAAATAAAGAGAGCAGAACATGTGTGTACCTGGGAGAAATTAGACTACCAACCTTCATGAGAGTCTCCGTTTCGCTTTTCTTGCATTGCGGCTTCAAAGTTGAGCTGGAGAATCTTGTTTAGAATTGTGATCCACTCCTCCATCTCCACTTCACTATCTGCTGCCAAGAGGTAGCTGCTTTTGTCCTGCATCTTGAGCTCAAAAGCAAAACGCCTGACCTTGTTGTTCTGAAATGAAGAAAAGATAAAAAGGAACATTTTTTAAAGAATTGGACCAGCCTCAAGAAATTGGTGTAGTATTTACCATGAGTGCTATTTCACTGGCATTTCTGATCAAGCTATTTAAAACATAGCCTCTTCCCTATTAACCTCCATCACGCTACACTTTCCCTGCTTTATTTTCTCCATAGCTTTACTTTCCCATCTGATGCACACATTTGTCACATTTATTCTGTCCCCTCCAATGGAATTGGAAGCTCCTTGGAACAGAGATTCTTTAGATAAGATCACATCCCTTCTTCTTAGTACACTGCCTGAGTGCATAGCAGCTCTTGAAAATATTTGCTAAATGAAAATGCTATTGTAAAATTTCAAATTCTTCTTACTCTTTATAAAAAAAAAAAGGAGCACATCATATCATGTTTTAAAAAGCAAGCTGTATTATCTATCAATGTTTGAGGGCCTTATCTGGAATGTCTACATTACTGATGAGTCTCTAAAGGTATTGGGACAGCATGGCTACCTGTTTCACTCATAGCTCTGGTATTTATACCTGTGATAGTGTGTCTGGTGCAAAGGTGGCTCAAAGTGACGGAAAATGAACATGCCCTAAGACCAGGGTCTCAGCCTCGGCACTACTGGTATTTTGGGGTTGAGACTTCCCACTGTGAGGTGCCCTGTGCCTCACAGGGTGTTTAGCAGCACCCCTGGTCTCACTTCTCGGTGCCGGTGGCACATTCCTGGTGGTAAAGATCAAAACACGTCACTGACCCCTGATGAGCAAAATTCTCCCTGCACTAGAGGCTTTGCTCCAAGGCCCGTGGCACAAGATCTCATGTAGGCACAGGCTGGGGCACATGATGTCACCAACTTCCACTAGCCTCTGAGGGCAGAGCAGAAGCCTTGTCCGCTACAATCATTGCTGATTAGCCACAGCCCCTGGGGGATGCTCTGTGTAGGGAGAGGGTGACCGTCCCTGCCAAAGATGTCTGTGTTCTGTGCAGCGCAGTTCTGAGATACACGAAGAAGAATGCTATTCCCACAAAGTTACACAGAATACTCTGCACGGGCTGCCTGCTGTGGGTTCTGGGAGGACCACCCTGGACCTCGCTGAAACTTCACTTCAAGGCAAGACCCAGAGAAGGAGTCAAAGGCTGGAAACAAAATGAGTTTTCTTGCCCCCATACTCCTCACATGAACATGATTCATGAACGCAGAGTGTTAAAAGGGGGTGAGGATTAGGCCTGGATTCTAAGTTATTCTTCCAGAGTCTCTGTTCCCTTATCTGCAAAGTAAGTACAAACAAATTCATGGATTTTAAAATATCTTTAAGGCTTAAGATTTCAAACTGTATTCCTTTCAGGTCTATTTTGAAATCTTAGTTCAGCGATTTCAGAGTATGAACCAACCAATTATTTCACAATGTCCAAAAGCAATATTTAACCAAACACAAAAACACACTACAACTTCTGGAGTTTAGTTTACAAACAACTGAGGAAAAAAATTTCTAAAAATTTTGAAATCTTAGATACAACTCATTAATGCAAAACACCATCAGTTACATCTGCAACAAGAATAGGAAAGAAGAAACATCCACTGAAATCAGCTTTTGGACACTGTGAAATCTGATAACCCTCGGAAGAATAAATGACAGTCCAGAGATGCTGTCTTCTGAGTCATCTGCACAGCGTGCTGAAGATGGGCACAGAACTCTTCCTTCTTCCCAAGTGAGGCTGCCAACTAGGTTTGCTTTAAACATTTTTTTAAGTCAAGATGAGAAGACTCAATGAACTTCAAAGTCTCTCAACTGAAGAATACAAATGAGACTTCTGCTTCCAATCCCACAAGAGCAGCTAATTTATGATCACTGCTTATTTGCTCTGACTCCTCACTTTACACTGTGAATAAACATACTTTAATATAATTAATTTCTACTGTGGCAGCTGTAAGCTGAGAGACCTCTGTGTGCCAGGTTAACAGTTAGTGCAAAACGGTGTTCAGTGAACATTAAGTGGTGGTAAAGTCTTGATCAAGGGCCCAAATATACTTCTGTGTGTTCCAACGTGTGGGGAGAGGGGCATCCTGTACAGTGTTTCTGTTTGTTTTTAAATTAGTTACAGTCATTTAGGATACCAAGATTTAACTAAATCTTAGAGAACTGAGTTTCAGGCCCATGTCATCAGCCAACACTGAGTGATATTAAGGGAAAATTCTCTGACAATGGTGACCGCATCTATTGTGAGGAGTTGTCAAGGAGACTGTTCACTAATCACACATGGCTTTCTGTATGAAGGTCCCCAAGAGAAATGCCTGAATGATGCTCATTCTGGGGTTCCTTGCACAGTTTCTGATTGATTGGATGGTTTGTGTCTGTGTGCTGTGTATCGAATGGGTCTACCAGCTAGAAAGCTTAGGGACTAGTCTGACCCATGGCAGGTGTTAGTTCATTAAAACATATGTCCTTTTCTTCGTTTAATTATACTTCAGCTTCTTCCTACCCAACTGCTTGTTCACCTTTCTGTTTTCAAATCACTTTAAATTTATGCTACCCTGTGTTTTTTCTACCTGTGCAAGTTTCTGTCTTACAGCTTCTTGGAAAACGGCAGGGTGGTGGGTGGATGGAGATGGAGAGATGGATGGATGGATGGATGGATGGATGGATGGATGGATGGGGAAAATGGCAACATGCTTTCAAAGATAATTCTATAAAGGTATGCAAAGGTGCACAGCAAACTGCTAACAGCAGCTTCTGGAAAAGCGAATCATGGGGGAATGGGTGGGTCCAGGGGCTTACATTTTGTCTGTATTGGCTGAATTTTTATAATATGAAAACATCCAGCACTATATAAAATTTAAACTAATTTTTAACAAAAACTTTACAAGTGCAACAGCCCTGTGGTAACAAAAATACCTACAGTTGGCTGAATGCCTGCTGTGGGCCAGCACTGTTCTAATTTCTTTACATACATGAATGGATCTTCCCAGTAACTATATTCAGTATAAGCATTTCCTTATTAGTAAATGAGGAAACAGAGGCACAAAGAGGTTACATAATATCTTCAAGGTTATACAGCTGACAAGTGGTAGAACAGGGATTTGAACTCCGTCTAGATGTGAAACCCAATCTGTGACCGACATCCTTCTCTGCTGTTGTAATGATGGTGGTGATAAAAGTGATCATTAAAGTGTGCCCTAGAGGCCTCACGGAGAAGTCCACTGCCTCCAACTGGTGTAGTCTTCATAACCCAAGGACCCAGGTTCGTGACCAGGGGCTGGGGAACAACCAAGATAAACAAATAAAGAAAGAAAGGATTCTTTCTTCCTCTCTCTGCTTGCCTATACTTTTCTTGAGAAAAAAAAAAAAAAAAAAAAAAAGATTACCAAGATACTAAGAACTGTCCTAAATATTTCTAAGTGTCAATTCATGCAATCCTCTCATTTATTCAACAGGGGAGCATTATCATTATCTGAATTGTGTGGATTAAGAAACTCTAGGTGAAGTGAGGTTTTAAAGACAAGGCCTTATGTACCAGAGCATTCCTGCCAATTAGACATAATATTGCTTCTACATTATACCTCTCATCTTCTGAACTGATGAAAAACAAGATTTACTCATTTTAAAGTTAAATATTTTATTTCTACTACAAACATTTCCATCTTTGAAAGTGTTAGCTTAAATCTGCTTATTCAGATGGAAATTTTACAGATAAGGAAATCAGGCAATACAATCTTGCATGTTTACCTGAACCACGCCCATGCAGGAATCCAGAAATATTGACCCTTTTGGCTCTTTGGAGATCTTTTCATCTTTATAAAAATTCAAATTGTAGGATCCATCACCAAGCTGAATCAGGTGGAAAAACCGTCTTTTAAATGACTAAGAGGGAAAAATACAATCCAGTCATGTTTCAAAATGAAGAGCGCCACAATCTCTACCCTAACTAAATAGATAAATAAAAACCATTGTGGTTCTGTCCAAACTAAGCTCAGTGGGCCCGCACCCAGAGAACCAGATGCTCTCTACTTCGTCTAATAATCTCAGGGGACAGCCATTCTGAGGAAATGGTTCACTTCAGGTCATTTTTCTCACCCAAAGAATTTGAAATTTTACGTAACTACCCAAAATCAGTGCAGTGAGTTCCAATCTGGGATACAGAAGAATGGAAACTTTCTCAAATCCCTTGGGTTTCCTGCTCACAGAGTGGGAACTGTCCTCTACCTCGTGACACTGAATAATTTTCCAGCCTCAGGATTCTAACAGTCAGCATTTCCCTGGTTTAATCTTTATCTGTCTGTCCTCCCTCCATCCCATTGTTTCTTTTCTCTTTATTATTAATCCTGATCCAAGCTCTCCTGAACAACTCCTAGATTCATTTTACTGTCCTCTTTGCAATCCTCTCCCAGTGAAATCATTTCCCTTGAGTCCCTGATTCCCCACCCCACACCATGCACTTTAGTAGACCCTCACAAAAGTGCTTCCATCTAGTCACCAAGTATTATCTTTGTAGTTGAACAGGGAAGCCAGTCTGGGTCAGGATCTGTGCCTTCACACCAGCACAGCGGTGATCTTGGCAAACAGGTAATTTGGAGTGTGATGAGGGGAAGAGGGGGAAGTGTCTGCTTCCACAGGGGAGTGACGGCCAGGGAGACCTCTGACTAATCAGACAATATCATTTTGTGAGAAGAGCACTTCCATTCATCTTGAACATTACTCCCAAAAGGGCGTGCTCAGAAAGGGAAGCAGGGTGATGGGCCTCTTACCCTCATGGTCACGCTTATTGCACTGTTCATGTTGCCTTTGTACAGCCACCCATGCTTGGTGATTCCGCCCTTCTGAGAGCCGAGGGAGGCAGCATCCTAAAAAAGAAGGATAATTCTGTGGTCGGTCTCCCACTATGACCTCTGCTATTTGCTGTTAGTCTGGTCAGCGGGAAAAGCATTCGACTGGTGCCAATTTCTTTACAGGACTCACCATCTGACATTTACATCAACCAGTCACTTGAGCCTAGATCTCTGAAAACCCTAATCCACTGAAAGGCAAAACTTGCTCCAGTTCAATTTTTTAAGTGTTTAATGAGCCACAGAAAGTACATACCATCCTTGACCACTCAAGCTGTAAGGTCTTGACTGGTTTCAGGAAAAATGTTTTCAAATTACACTCCCTATGGCTGGAGGACAAAAGAAAATTCCTGGAAAACGTCCCAGAGACTTAGTTCAGGGAAAGGTGAATAAAGGAAGGAAGGAAATGCAAGACAAGAGAGAAAGGATGGATAAAATAACAGTGCAATGGCAAAGCAGAGAAGAGAGGCAAGAATTCAATAGGGATGGAGGAAGAAAGAAGGGAAATTCCACAACAGAAGGGAAACAGCTAGAAAAGTAAAGAAACATGCTGCTTCAAGTTGTGACCCCAACTGTGAGATATGGGTTTAAGGAGGTAAGCACGGAGATGCCAGCTGCTGCTAAAGTATGTTAGGCATATGCTGTGTATAGACAGAGAGGAGATAGGTGGATAGATATAGATACAATAAACAGAATATATACAGATGCACACATACACACACACCCACATGAAAATTCTGGCAAATCTTCCACCACACCTGACCTCTTCCACACTAAGACCGCTCTCCAGGGTTTTTCTTTCTTTTTTTTTTTTTTTTTTGCCACTTTAAAGCTGTACCTGACATACATTTCAGTATGTACCTCAGAAAGAGAGGGTCACACAGTGTCAGGTTATGCCTCCTAAGACGAGTCTCTAATTAGATCTTTATTTTATAATGCAGCAGATAAATGCTGAAAGATCTAATGCCTCGTTTTAGCCTACCTCAGTATTAACACAGGTGGTTTTATCATTGCATTATTGCTATCAGTCACAAAAATAACTTGCCTGTGCAGGGTTTTTCAGTTTGTTGTGTGCCCCGTACAAGCACTATTTCAACTGGCCCTTTCCTTACTGATCAGTGCCAAGTTCTCGACATCTTGCTTCTAATTTTGAATGACCACTTAATTGCTATCATAGCTGTGATAACATTTTTAAGTGGCTGGTGTTATAGCTTAGCTGACAATTAAAAAGCAAGCAAACAAACCTTAAACTCACAATGAGGTGTCCAACGTAGAGAAGGGGACAATGAAAACTACAGGGATGAGCAGCACTAATTTTGTATGAGGTCTCCCCAGCCCGATGGACCTGGTCACCTCGATGCTCTGCTCTCCCTACATGTTACTGTCATAATCATTGCAGCAGGGCAAGGGGCTTGTTAACACCAGTGCTTCTGGGAACAATATGCTTCTCTCAAAGCAATCACTGACAAAACAGCCATTTAAAATCGATTGCCTGCCATTTGTTTCAAGATATCCTTTTGAAAAACAACCCAAATTTAAGCTCTAAGTAATCCAGATACCCTTTAACACTGTCATCAGATCTTATCCAGGCCTTGGAAAATCATCTCTGAATAAATAAACAGGACCAGAAGAACATGCAATGCTAAATAGTCAAGTTGAAATGGAGACCTTATTTTAATCTATTAAACAAGGCATTTAAAAAAAAAAATTCTTGCCCTGTTTCAAGAAACATTCCAATTCTTGTTTTGACAAAATGTTGGTAAGTTTCTATTTAATCTTCTAAGGCTGTCAAATAAACCAAGTTTTAAATCTGAATCAATCATCCTACCTCGTCTTTGTCAACTTCCTCGTCAACTTCATAGACATGAACTGGAAGCTTATCCACCTTGGCCATTTTGCTTTTAAAAAAAGAAAAAAACAAAACAAAACATGTTTTATAATCACCTAAGTCATGAGGAGATATTGCATTTCTTCAGTATGCAACAGTATTTAATGAACTAAAAATTGGCTCACTCAGATAAAGAATAAAAATAGCTGCCACTGCTTTTACAAGTGGGTGGCCCATATCTTGAGAGCTCCCAGAAACCACACAGCCACGCAGAAAAGATGGCAGAGCTTGTTGGGAGGTTAGGTAATAAAATAAAACAGAATATTTATTAATAAAGACATAGAATACCTTAATCACATTTTTATATTATAGAAGGTACAGTACATCCTAATATTATACAGCTTTAAGCAAACATCACTATAAATCAACACCTGCTCTTCACGCTTACGACCAGCAGTCCACTGCTACCCATCACCCTTTTACTGACTCACCCACTCCCTTTCCCTTCTCTTCTGGTCACCACTAACTTGATTCTATAATCTGAAAGTCCATTTTTGTTGGATTTGGTTCATTTGTTTGTTTGATTTCTCCATATACCACTTGAGTGGATCATATGATACCTTTCTCCTTCTGACTTATCTCACTAAGCACAATTCCATCTAAGTTCATCTGTGCTGTTTCAAATGCTAAGACTTCATCTGTCTGCAGAGCTGAGCTGTATTCCATTGTGTGTGTTACCACATCTTTTTCTGCTCCTCTGTTCATGGGCATTCAGTTTGCTTCCACCTTTTGGCTGCTGCAAACAATGCTCGATAACAGGGGCTGCATGTATCGCTTTAAGTTAGTATTTCTCTGTTTTTCAGGTAAATATCCAGAAGCAGGATAATGGAATCAGAAGAAATTTCTATTCTCCATTTTTATAACAACTTTTAATATGAGGTTTATGACAGAAAATGAGGTCGCTGCATTTAAATTAGCTGGAAACCAGCTGTAATAATGCTGGTTTAATAAAGATCTGACAACAACAGTAGCAGCCAGCATTTATTAAAGAGTTTCTATGTCTTAGAGGCACTGTGCAGTATACTTAACATGTGGAATCCCCTTTAATCCTTTAGATGAGGCAGGGGGCTGTGGTTGAAGCCATTTCATAGGTGAGGAAACAGGCTTGCAGAGGGCAAAATAAATAGACGTCCTACACCGAATGCAGACTCTATATCTTAATCACTGTTATAATCTTCCCTCTTATCTCATCACTACTGGAAACTCCTATTAATGCCAAAAGGTAAAATCAACCAGCAAAAAAAAGTACAACACACAGTAAGAGCCCGCTGTCTCAGTTTCTTTCGGCCATGACAACAGAAGGAAATTAGGTGCTCAGTGCACAGGCTCATCCAACCAGATGTGAGGAATTCAAAAATTCCCAACTGGGTGTTGGGTAAATCTAGAACTAAGGAGCAGACCCATCTGGAGAAGATAACGGCAGAAGGGAGTGTTCTTGGCTGAAATTTAAAGAGGTGATGGGAAGCTGGCTGAACACTCTTAAGGAGTGGCTGAGCCACACAGAGGAAAAACAAACAGCTGAGTCTATTGGGAATCATATAAATAGTTCAAACCCGTAGATGCAACAAACACAAAGACAAAAGTATTAGCAAGGGCTCAAGTAGAATTTCATTTAGCAATGATTACTTTTAAAACACAATCCATAACTATCTCCTTCTAATTCCATAAACAACTCAACTTAAATTTGCCAGCTGCATAATTTCAGGACCCTTGTATGACCGGCATCCGGGGGTAGGTGAGAAGTGCCTATATATGCTGCACTTGACCCACCAGCAATCGAGCTGAAAGCACTTTCTGTTGTATTCTAGAATTAGTTAATACTTTAACGGAGGTCAAGAAATCTGCTGGGAGAAAGTTTGTTCTTAAAATTTATTCAGTATGAAATGCTTTCTAAAAATCTCTTTAAATTATTCTTTTTAAGATAAAACATATGACAACATATTACAATATACTTATATTTTCTTTGGTTTTCATTTTTAATATAAAAAATCAGCTATTTGTGCTTTATCAGTGATACCCTGAAAAGAATCACCAGACATAATTAAACCAGCCATGTGTTCATTACCACCTACCAATCCCACAGTACAATTATCAAATGTCCTATATAAACCAGCTACCCCATATACACACAAACTATCTAAAATATTTTCTTGAAATATGCTGATTGCATATGAAGTTACATCCCTCTAAAGCATTTAAAGTACAAAGTATTTTCCTTATGGGTACACCCTACCTTGTGTGGTCTAATCATTTACTCACTTTGGAAGTTGTCGAAACTCTCCTGAATAATCTTCATATTTATAGTTCACAAGATGCCAGTCAGAGTTATAGGTTTTGATACACTGTTGGTAGGCAAGTGGAATTGAAAAAATAGAACACATAAGAAAGAGGGTGAGAAAAAAAATGTTATAAATTTTAGAGAACACTTGGGAAGGTTTACAAATTTGCACCCAACCAAGAAAAATATTCTTTCCCCTCAGCCAACTCTGGCCTGAAATTCTGCCATCAGAGATTTCTGTGAAGTTCAGAACTACTGAAACATTACCCTGGAAGAGGGGTCACTTTAAGTCACCAGCATTCATGATCTGAGAGTAGATTTTACGCAATGTACTATGTCTGACTTACACACTGTTGGTTCTTGAGAACTACTGGAACATGGGAAAAGTGTGAACCAAAAGACACTTTCGTGGTAATTACCAACATTACTACTAGCTCTGTGAGTCAATACTGCGTAAATTTGCTCTCAGCTTTTCTTAGTCATTCTAAAGACAGAATGTGGTTATAAGAAGGAAAGATGTAGATTCCAATCACAGCAACACCTTGATATCTTCACGTGGATGTGCCTGTGTGGGTACAGAAGGTACAGAGTTTGAGCTGCTCCATTACCAAGGATGTCATATTGATACTAACCTACAGGGACTGCATTAAACTACCTACTACATATCACTAAGTGACAGACTTTCATTCATTTATCCAGGAGGATCCAGTGAATAGAATGTAGAGTCTTAACATTATAAGATCATATCCGCCAGATTTTCAAATATGAGTAAGTCAAATTCAGTATGAGAAGCACTGGTTTAGTTACCAAGCTTAGCTGAAATGGTTTTTTCTGTATTGTCACTTCCCGACTACACGCATATAGATATCAGTGTGGCAAAAGAAATTAGTAAGTGATAACAACAGGTAGATAAATGTATTAATGCCTTATCTAGTTTATTTGAGTGTGGCAATCACTGAACACATGCACGAACATCTATAACCTGCTTACTGTGTTTCTTTTCTTTTTCTTTTTTTTTTAAGGAAAGGTACAGACAGGAATGAAGGTGAGTAGACAGGAAGAGTGAGGAAGAGGAAGTATTTTATTTAGATGTTCATCTTGGTTATTCCCAAGGTCCCAGGATGCAAATCTAGGTCCTTGGGATGTATGTGAACTGTGTTCCATGGAGGCAGGGGACCTAACTGCTACTCTACCAGGGCGCATCCTGCTTACTTCATTTCACTGCTGATCTGTCAACCTTTTTATCTATTTCATAGCCTATATACATAGACTTCTGAAGCCACTCCCCTTCATCCCTGAAGTCACGAGAAAAACACAAAGCAACAGCTGTACCACACTACGCATTTTATTGGCAAGGCTGTGAAGGGAAGGCAGGTGGTGTGATTCTTCTACTTTTTCATCCTCACGGTGGAATAAAGAGCAAAGTCGGGTTAAGAACAGAGACACAGGACTGAACAACTTTTAAATTTCTTTGTTATGTTATTACAAATGTTTTTAACTACTGTTTTATTTTTGTAAATGCCTTTTAAAAATTTCAAAGCATTTTAGAACATCAGAAACTCCACACACAAAATGATATTCCAAAAGTGATTTGATTTCAGAATTAGTCACCAGTTTGGATTTTCCCACTGCTGTCCCTAGGTCCATTAGCGAGGTCAAGTCTAGATATGACAAACTCCTGTGGACATGTCCTGTCCTCTTTCTTTTGAAACCAAATCAGAGATAGCAGCAGCTCTTATGATCCATGGTGGGTTTTCAATAAGCCCTGCAATTAAACTGGTACTACCAGTCTTTTGCCAAACATTCTGAAGTCTAAAATACACCTGTCTGATTAAAAAATAAATATGATTTGATGTGTATTATGTGTACTAATGAACAGAACACCTAAATGCCCAGATTTTTAATATCATAAACAAAGTGGACAAAGATAATCATAATGTTTAAATATTTTAAATTATAAGGAATTGCAAAAACCATAGTTAAGTAGGCAGATCCATTGATTGAATAAGCCACTCTGCACTGTCCACATGGCAGGCACTAGCTAAAGTCCAAGGTAAAAGCACAGAATAAGGCAAGAAACCTCCTCCCCTCTGGGAGGGGAAGAAACTTCAATCAGAAATCTGTGTCCAGAGAACTGTATCTCAAAAAAAAAAATCAGGGCTCTGACTGGCTGATATCATGAGTGATTTTTCAAACTTGTGAGAGTCAATAATATTTTGAGGTTATACTGAAAGGTTTTTGAAGTTGTTTTTTTAAAAAGCCATTAGGTCACTCTCCTCTGGACCAGAGGATGGAGAGGAAGTGTTACTCCACTCCACCCTAGTGGAGAGGCCCCAAGAGAGTTTAGTTATTTTGGCTCCAACAGCAAAGGATAAAGCCAGAACTACTCAACATGCAGAGATTAAAGACCTTAATGAAGAGGTATAAAAAAACAAAAAGTATGTTTTAATCAATGGGAAAACTACATTACTAATTAATAGTTTTGCAACAAGCTTTAAAAGAAGTCAACAAATTTTTTCTGCAAAAGGCTAGACTAAATATTTTCAGTTGAGGGTAACATGATCTCTGCTGAAACTCTTCAACTCTGAATTGAAATGTGAAAGTTGTCATAGACGGAATATAAAAGAATGGATCTGGTCATAAGCCAATCGAGTTTTATTTACAAAAAGAGGCTACAGGTTAGATTTTTACAATTTGAATATGACCTGCTTTAAAATAAAGACTTAACACTACATAAACATATCTAGCTGGAATTAATTCTACTAACAGCAAAGGAGGCAAGACAAGAAACTATCTTGTGAGAGAACACACAGCAAAAATGTGTTTTTCAAAAATACTTTTTCAAAAATCTCACAGGAAACTAAAAATTATTATTTTAATTGATCTTCGCTTATTAAAGCATGGACTCCTTGCAGTAGGCAAATGTATCAATGGGCATAGTTAGCAAATAAATAGCAACCAGAAAAATGGAAATAAAAATCCATCTTTTTCAAATGAAGGATCATATCCAAAACAGAAAGACCTATTTAGTTCATCTTACCTAAAATTCAGAGGAAGAAGCAACCACACCCAAGGAGACAAAAAGCAAGCATTCTAAAATGTAATGATTTTTCTCTCTTCCTTAACAAGCTATGGGAAGAGTAGTAACAACCAGGCATTGATCGGTCTCTGCTCATTATCACCTGGCACTTTATGAATATTAAACTGGTGTTGAAATTAAGTTCCAAATACAAACACATAAATGAAGTCAATGAGCGCACAGATGTGTGTGCCACTGTGTTCATGAAAAACTGTATCAATGACGAAGCCTCTGCCAGAGACTTTCAGCGCTTCATTTACAAGAGGCCCCTTATTCTAAGTCCACAAGATAAATTCTAGAGAATTCACACTGGGCAGTCAGAAGTGACCCCTGCTGACATTTCTGTTCAAGTTTCATATTCTCCTATTTTAACTTCCACCATGAAAATGTGACTACCTCTGTGACACTTTCTTTGACATATCGTTGACATTTAAAGAAAAGGAGGGAGAGTAGAGAAACTGACTTTAAAAATAACACACAATGAATGTAGAAAAGGCACACTACCTCTGTAACAAACAAGCTCTGTGCTTCCTCCTGTGCGTTTGCAGGAACCGTTGAACACACGTATCGACCGTGTCGTCTAAGAATGGCTGTCTGTGAAGGAAGCGCAGAAAGAATTTGGTGAAGTGAAGAGGGCAAGGTGCCAGCCTTCTAGTGCAGCAGAGCCTAGCTCCAACACGGTCACCTGAGTCTGTGCAGCCGGAGGGGCTTCCTCCTTCCTCCTGAGGTCGGGCACTTCCAGGGCCCCTTTGGTACCCCCAAAATTCCAAAGGTCAATGGGACTATGGCTTCTGTATCTTTTTGGACAGGGACCCAAAGACCCCGCTGGGAGTGTAGAGCCCCTGTCGGAGTTCCCAGCAACTCCAAGGGCTTGACCTAATCCTATCATGTTGCCTTGTACTTAATTGCTGTGTGTGTGCATGTAGGTGAGAGAGTGTGTGTGCACACATGAAAACAGACACGATACAAAATCCATCATGCATACTGGTCCTCACACTAAAAGGTGGAGTCTAATTCTCTGACCCTTGAATCCAGGCTGGCTTTGACCAACAGAAGGAAGTGGAAGTAATGCACTAGTTCTGAACCCAGCCTTTAGGAGAACTGGCAGCTTCCACTTCTTTCTTCTTGGAGGACAACCATCCTACACCGAGTTCCACCACCCTGAGGACACCACACTGCAAGAAGTCCAAGCCACCGTAAGTCCAAGCCACCATAAGTCCAAGCCACCATAAGTCCAAGCCACCATAAGTCTATACAGACACCGATATGTAGGTGCCGAACCAGCCCCAGCAGCTTCTAGCCACCTTGGTTGAGGGACCTCAATGTGAGTGAAGGAATCACCTTGGATATTCTAGGTCCCAAGGTATCAAATAAAGCACAGCTACCTAGCTGCGTCTCAACCAGATTTCTAAATGTTTGAGAAACAAATTACTGTTCTGAGTTACTAGGTCTCACAGTGACTTGCTGCTCAGCAATAGATACATGAAACAACATGGCCAGAGTCTGGGAGCATCTCTTCTCTAACACCCTGAGGAATACTGCCATTTTTATGACAATGTCTTTCACATACTAATCGCTCTCGAGAATTAGGACAGAAGCATTGAGGGGAAACACTGAGCTGTGATCTGAGTGGAATAATGGACACTCACCCTTTATTTAGCCAATGTCCTAAGAATGGACATGTGAGGTAGACAATGTCTGTTGGATCATGAGAGCAGACTTTAGTGACTTCTTCTCCCTTCCCCCCACATACATTAATTATTTAAGAGTGCAACATAAATATAACCCCATCCATCCACCCATCTACCTATTCACCCATCCCTTTACAGGGTCCCTATTTTCTACCCCCAGACACTGGACTAGCAACTGAAGATGTAAGTTTAATAGAATGTGACTGGTGCTCTTAGAGAACTTAGAGTCTAATGATAGAGGAAGAGAAGGAAATACATTAAAATGTGACACATACTACAGAAGGATGTGAGAGAAAAGAGCACAGAAGTACAATCTGGAGTGAGAAGAAAAAGCAGGGGAATGCAAATCTGACAGGGAGGAGCCAGACGAGAAGTGTGTACCCAGGTAATGACTAAGCTCAATTGTATAGGATGAGTACAGGCTGTGACTACAGTCCTATGAAATTTGGGGAATAAGCTTCCTTTAGAAAGTTAAATAAACAAAATCGAGATACAATAAATGAGATAGTTCTTTGCATGCATACACACAAAAAAATCCATAAAGTCCTAGAACTAAAAATGTAACCTGTATCAAAGGGGGAAACTGCCTAGAACTCTAAACTTGATTGAAACAGCATGAAACTCCACCAACCTATAGCCTAGTTAATGGTTTTTCTTTCGGGGAAAGAATGGGCCAACAGAAAGAATAGGGCTTTGTGACGAGAGCAAGCTTGTCAGTGTCTTTATCACTGGTTAAAGGGAAAGGCTGGGAGCCACTGAGGGGTGATTGAACTTGTCACCAATAAGGAGTCACCGTTTGACATTGATCAAGTTGCTAAAGTCTTCCCGCTCACTGTCTTTGCTCACTAGTCTCACCAACCCAAGGATTTATGTGTGGTTTCCACTTAGACTTTCCTAGTTAGAGAAAATGCATAGTCAATGACTGCATTCTGCTCCGCCATTCTAGCACTCAGTGCACATTATTAGATGATATTCTAATTTGTTTTCTTGTGGGGCTGTCTGCTACAAATCAGTTCTCCTGAGCCCAAACAACCATGGTCCTATTACCCAAACCTAGCCTTTGAATTAGCAAAGCTGAGATCTGTTCCTAGTCCTTGGTGACCTTATAATCCATGCCTCACGAAGTCCTGTCTACTAGACTGTCAATCTCTGACTCAATTATCTGAAACTCTCCTGTGCCTTCTTTTTCTACCAGGTTGTAGATTACTTTGAGGTCAGGAGGCAAGTCTTTCTATTTGTATCTCTGTGCTAAGTACTCAATAAATGTTTCAAAAATGAATGAATAAAAGCATCAATGGAGACAGAAATAGAAACTTAACCAATAACCATCCATTTCCTGCAAGTATGGTTTTTTCTCTATTATTACGAAAGTTCTCTGGTCCATTATAGGCACTGACAAGAGAAGACTCCAAGTGAATGCTCTATTTTAATTTCTCCATAGATCTTATGTATTAAAAGTCACATCAGGTAAGTCTGCTCTATGCCAAATCGATTCACATTAAAATTCTGGAGTTTTATTTATCTGGCTTACAACAGAGTCCAAATCAATACCAGGAGATTTATATTCAATGAACACTAAAGCTTTTCTCAAAAATGAGCTTAATTTGCTTTTTCATGGTTATGATATTATTTTCTAATTTCTATCCGTTAAAATCATATTCCTGCTAAAAGACGGATCTTGTCCACTTTATGTAAGTCAACATCAAGGTGGACATTGGAATAATATCATTCGCATTCCTATGTTTGAATATAAATGGTCTCCATTCTGCTAAGAAAGCTTAGTGGCTTTCTATTAAGTAGCTTTCTATAGTCGTAGGGGGAAAGCAAAAATATTTCACTCGATTGACATGTGATAAGATGTGAAAATTAAATCTAAACATAGCTAGCATCTCAGACAATTGTTGGGATAGAAATAACACAGCATAAACATAATTAAAAATAAAATTGCAAGTATTTTTGGTGAGTATCCCTTCCTTGGGTTAAACGCTGGTAGTGTTTGACACACAGAAACCCTAATGACCGTGGTTCAGTAGGGACAGAAATCTTATGAGGAGCAACTGAAAAGGAGAAAGAACTGCTGGTGGACTAGAAAGGGGTGAGGTTCTTTCCCAGAGTCTTTAGAGAGGGATGCAGGGACACCCGAGGGCCCCAGGTCAATCTGTATGAGACGTTTTTCATTTGAATGGAATGAGCTGGACAGCACAGAGCTGATTCCCCCACACCCGCTTCCACCACCCCCACATCAGGCAAAAAGGAACCAGTAAAATTTACAACTATCTCTAAGTCTAGCATGGAATGAAACATTTCAACTAGATTCTTTATTTTTTAAATTTTTGGTTGAAAAGATTGTCTTCAAAAACTGGGATCACACAAAGGCGATGAGCCATGCTGAGATGCCTAGTCCAGGGAGGCAAGGCCTGCATCACCTAAAAGGAACTTAGAGGGACCCCGGCTCCACGCCTGCACCAACCCTGGGGCTTTCTGGCATTTCCCGTCCCAATTCATCACCTATCACTCTTCCCTCGGAGCCTGCTGGTCTGCTGGGACCATATTTCTCCGGCTTCAACTTGGAATCCCTCCCTGCTAATGAAATTCCAGTCCCCACCTGACCAGAGCTGTCTCCCCTCCATGAAGCCCGGCCAGCACGCTCCTCTGATGCTTCTGAAGCTGGGATACCAACAGGCTCACTTTTCAAACCACGAGCAACGTGAAGCACGTAATTTAATTAAACTGCCTATGGAAGAATTCGAGAAGAGGTATTGGAAAGAGGTTTAACAAAGAGCCAGGAAACCTGAGTGCTTATCCGAGTTCTGCCTTTAATTAGCTGTGTAATCTTGGAGGAAAGTTTTAACCTTCCACATCCAGAAAATAAAAAGAATTTTCTAGGCTCTCCAGGTTTCCTTTGTGGTTTGAAAATTCTACAGCTCTGTGAACCAGGAATTCTAAGTCTCTCTCAAACAGCTGATCTAAGTGCTATGACTGCTTTGTGAGAAAATAACACATAAAACATGCAGAAAAAAAGAGGAATACTATGTCTTTGATTCATAGTCGAATAACCCCATTTATTTTTTTTAAATAAGAACGGCTGGGGTAAAATGAGGGAAGATTCATTCACCACATAGACTTAAATAAATTTAGGCATGAGCTTTAAGAAAGATATGCTTTTATGTCATCATTTATTTTTCTAATCCTCTCCACTTGTGTGCAATTGATTGTTTTTTATTAATCATTTTACAATGGGCAATGAACTTTAACAAAACAAGTCTTCTAATTCCTGATGGGAAGTATGCATAACCACCTGGTGTTAAAATTTCATCCTTTATAGGATTTTAATTAAGAGGCTGAAACAAAAGGCCCAACCTTCCCCCAGGGACCCCATGAATAATGAGCTAGAGATGTGATCCCAGGGAGTGGGTGGGCTGCAACCAGAGCCAACTGTGCTGAGGGTCCACAGCCAGCCTCCCCACCTCTCCTGTTCAAAAGAAGAGTACAGGCTGGGAGTACCCTCCCCCAGACAAAATAAACAAACATCACAGACAGCCCAGAGGGAGGGGCAGGCTTTGAATCTGGAAGACAGCTCCTCAGGGGGTCCAGAGTAGAGAACAGAGAGGATGCCAGGGTGAGGGGAGATGCTAAGTCAGAAGAGATGGAAGACCACCTTCCAGAGGAGGTCAGTGGGCACAGAGCTACAGAACAGAGAGGGAAGGGACACTTCCTCGCACCTCTAAGGGGGGTCCCTGAGGCCTGTAGTTGGCCAAAAAAGAGGGCCTTAAGTCCACTCTGACCACCAGGCCGCCCAGTCCTCCCTCATCTTCCCTTAAACTCAAACGTGGACAGTCCCTGCTTGGCGGTGAGCCCCTTCCATAGACAGCATCTGCGTTTGTGTTTACTTCTGTGTCCACTGGAACTGAGTTAGAACTGTCCCTTCGATTTTTTCATTTGTCAGTGAAATCGTGCTTTGGTCTGCCAGGAGAAAGGCAGCCTTGGAGTGGGGGTAGAAGAGGGGCATGGATGAGGCAGAAATCAAAGCCTGGCAGCCTAGGTAAGACTGACTCCTCAAGGCTGGCATTCCTGGGACCTGGCCCATTGCCCTCACTAAATGAGGAAGCCCTGGATTGAAATTTTCCTGTGCCAAGCTGGGCCAAGTGGATAGTGTCCACTTTGGTTTTCAGAGTTGTCCTGGATTTTCAACTCTGCCCATAAACAGCTCCCAACATCTCCATCCTTTCATCTGAGTCAAACCACAGGTACCTCATGTGGCTGGAATTAGGTCCCCTTGATATCTGCGTGGATGCATCTGTGGGTACTAAATGCTCCATACCCAGCTCAGTATTAGGCATTACTATTAGATGACTGTGGGAATGCCTGTAACTTAGTGTGCACAGTGGTAATGGAAATGTTCCAATATCTGGCAGATGCATTTGTTTGAGAGCAGATGACACGCTCGGTCCCAAGCTAGGCTGGAAATGAAACTTCACAGAGGGCGTTCCCACGTCTTGCTGCGGAGAACGTCTTGGCGGCTGACCACACATAGTGCTCTGTTAAGATCGGACAGCTCCGTTTTCAGGGGAGCAGTTTCCTGAGGACGGTCAACACTTACTACACTAATAACTAGAAAATGAACAAAGCACGGGACAACTCAGGAGTCTGTAGAAGGAATTCCATTGAGGTTTATAGAGCCAGGGAACTAATTAAAACATTACAAGAGCTGAGCCTGGATACAGCTCTCAGTCTCTTAATAGCTCCTGCATGATCCCCAAGATGCTGTCCCTAACTGTCTTTCTCTGTCCCCTCAACAGTGCCACCTTGTGTGACATCAGTGATTTTCTTTGCCATCCATACATCCCCACAACAATGCAGCTATTGAGGGTACTCTTGTATGAGTCACAGTACAGCACCCTCTCTAACTGGCATGCCTGCCTTCCCTATTTTCTGCCTAGCTCTAGTCGCCTTCCTGAAACTCATCAGACAGCATCAAGCCACAACTTACTTTCTATGACTCCTCACTGCCACCAGGTTACAGTCCAGTCTCCTCCTCATGACCCTGAACCTTTCATGACCAGCTGTCCTGACTTTTCTGACCCTCCTGCCGTTTTCCAACCTGCAGCACTTGGGGGATTTCTGGTTTCCAAATGCACGAGCCCCTCTGGCTACAGAGCTCCTCACACTCTCAGGCCCCTGGACGCAAACACCTCAACACATGTGCCACCTTGAAGAAGCTCCTCACAACCTTCCTGTTGTCTCCCCCCAGACTGGACAGCCTCAGACTGCATCGTTTTTGCTTCTCCGACACACAGCACAAACCCTGGCACAGCATAAAGCTTTGCTGAATGACTGGGCAGGTGGGCCTCTAACGCAGGGGCTGTTTTATGCAGCTGTGAGATCCCTTTGGGTTCCTGATGAGACAATGCCTCAGCAACTTGGGAGACATCGAGTAGCTTGTTGCCACACATGTCCTGAGAGATCCATATATTTAAAATAAAGTAGACCTTTGAGAGTCATAAAATTTCATTCCACTACCTTCGCAAACCCTCCAATCATACATGCCTGTTGGAATGCAGTAAATGGAACTGAGTAAGTTAAAGATTCAGAGCCCTGAAGGAGCAAACTTGTTGATGAAGTTCAGTTATTGAGGAGCTTTGGTTTGGTTTGGTTTTGATGTTTGGGTTGATATTACAAAGAAGCTTCCTTTTTAATCACTTCTTCAGAACCACTGCTCCCCAAGGCGGGGTACCCAGAAAACCCCAGGAGTGGCTTGTGGTCATTTGGGGATGAGGTGCAGGTCCGCTCTTCCCATTAGAAAGGGTTCAGCCTGCTCCACATCCCATGACTTTGTGACTTAAAATCGCCTTCCTCAAAAACAGAACGATGCTTCCTGGAAGAGAGGAAGAAGGCTTCAACCGGCTCCCGGGCCCTGGGCTCCTGGGCCGATGGAGGGCGTGTACACAGAGGTTTCCTGAACACTGGCATCTTTGGATTCTCACACATCTACGAGATCCAAACATTAGGACAAAGGTAACTACAGATCAAGAAAAGCAAATTTCAGAAAGGTTTACCACGTACCCAAATATGCAGATTAGTAACAGAGAGACCTGGGGCTAAGATCTAGGGTCATATTCAACCTTGGGTCTTCCCTTAGTGCCCCTGACATCATCTTCATCTCCATCTCCATCCCCATTTCCTCCATCTCCTCTCCTCCATCCCTATCTCCTCCATCTCCTCTATCTCCTCCATCTCCATCTCCTCCATCTCCACCATCTCCATCTCCAACTCCTCTCCTCCATCTCCATCTCCTCCATCTCCACCATCTCCAGCTCCATCTCCTCTCCTCCATCTCCATCTCCTCCATCTCCTCCATCTCCATTTCCTCCAACTCCATCTCCTCCATATGCTCTCCTCCGTCTCATCTCCTTCTCTCCCCCCGCCACACACACACACATTGGCATTGTCAGAGCAGCGTTTCAGCATCTGGGACGCCATCCAAAGCCTTATTTTAAACAAGTGGAGTGCAGATTCTGCTCTGCAGATAAAATGCTAAGCAGATGGGGAAGTCTTTATTCAAGGACTTCGGACATCAGAGGACTTTGCTCAAACTCCTTAGTTGTCCTCCCTCTCTCTCTCATATAGTCTCTCTCTCTCTCTCTCTCTCTCTCTCTCTCTCTCTCTCTCTCTCTCTCTCTCTCTCTCTCTCTCTCTCTCTCTCTCTCTCTCTCT